>JASGXE010007880.1:0-18713 GCA_030068105.1 Sinentomon sp. SZTP_YWyxl
CAGGAAATATACCTGAACCAACGTACAGAGTACTCCACATGGGCCTATAGGTCACTCTTGATCAAATTATCGAACGCGCGGTGCTAAAAAGAAATTCGGAAAATTCAACTAAAGTATTGTTAGGTTAGGTCAGGTTAGGTTAGGTCAGGTTAGGTTAGGTTAGGTTTGGTTAGCTTCGCCATCACACTCCTTAAATTTGATTTTATTCAATTCTAATCTATTTCTCACATAACAGAAGCTATCCAAACCAAACCAAACCTAACGTCATTATTGAATAAAAACAAATTTTAAAGGCGTGTGATGGAAGCTGACCTTACCTAACCCGAACCTCTAACCTAACCTAACCTAACCTAACCTCCTAACCTAACCTAACCTAACCTAACCTAACCTAACCTAACCTAACCCAACCAAACCTAACCTCCGTTGCCGAATTTCTTTTGAGCGCTATTCGATAATTTGATCAACAGTGACCAATAGGCCCATGTGGAATACTCTGTACGTTGGTTCAGGTACATTTCCTGCCTTGCGGGAAATTGTGTCCCCCGCAATAAAACACAACCTTTTTTCGTTTTTGAGTGAATTTTTAATCTACCGTGACCAAGGGAGACGGTAAACACTGTCCCCCCCACAGGATTAACTTTACCCCAGTTTTATTTTTCCACAAATCGCTCAAGTGCATATAAGCAAAGTCTAACATTCTTTCAAACTTCGCGTCGTGTAACCGTGGGAAATCTGTCAAATTCAGATGATTTAAACTGCGCCAGATTTTGATGATTTAAAATGGCAGAGCGTGCACACCAAACTTTGATAAAAATGCAACTCTTTGGATTGCGCATCCGTGTTGAACTCTGACATTGGCTGAACTGAAGAACAGCCATGCAGAGGCAGAGACGTCGCCTCATCCAACTGGCAACTTCCCTGCGGTTTCCGCGAAATCGAAAAGACTTCCATCGCGGATGTAAATTTCGCCTAAAATGATCTCCATGCAGGTCACAAGAATTTGTTTGGAATAAATTATAAATTAAATGTAAACAGTGGGTACACCAGAAAAATGGTATTTTTTGTAATTTGTTTCCGATTCGGTCAATGATTGTCGTGTTCTGAACGAGGTGAGGAACCCGCTGTGACATCACCAGTCTTGACACAAGGCTATAGGATGTGGTTTTCGTTTACACAATCTCAAAAAATTAATCTTGCGCTCCCTTTTGGAGTTGGAAGCATCAATACCTGCACGCATGTTCACAAAATTTGGCTTTTTCTAACCGCGGGATGCGGCCGAATAGGAAGAAAATGATTTGATAAAGTTCGCTTTTTGCCAGTCCTGTAAAAACGCGCAATGATGCGGCCCTCAAAACCGTAATTGAAAATGTTGCACTTGAGAGCAAAAGGTTGGCTGCAAAACAGGGGGCCTGATACTCCATGGGGACCCTGTGAAATGCCAAATGTTTTCAGGTTTTACTGGCGAATTACTGAAACAAACTCGAGTCTCATGCAAAAATGAAAGCACGTTCGTTGGACCCTGCAAATGCATGTGAACATCTGTAGGCATAAATGTTGGACCAGATCGTGATGAAAACGAGCCATTTATAAGCCATTTATCGAAAGGAGATTTAATTTGTGATTCACCATGGAAAGAAAGCCATATATGCCTGCTTGTTACCGTGGACTCGTCATGCTAAGCGTGCTCACAGCAATTTAATTTTTTGTTTGCTTATGACATCTGTATTCATCGAGAGACCGTTCTCTCACTTTCTTTCAGATCAAACTCATCAAACCATTTGCGCATAATAATGATTAGCACAGACCAGATGAGACGAATGTAAACGAATCATTAATCAACCATTCATATCATGTGCATGAGTTCGCATCTTGATCACGCGAATTGGAACACGATAAATGCATTGCGTTCCAAACTTGATTTAAAATTTTTGTTGCGACTTTTGTTTTTCCAACTGTTCAAAAGCATCGCTTTAACATCTCAATAGCTGCAGCATTTTTTAATCTTCGGCAACATTCTGGAATTTCGGTATATCAGTCAGTGGGAGTGGGTCGTTTGGAAATTGGCAACAATTTGCATTGCATGCTGTTTCGTCTCAGCAATGGTAGCATTTCACACGCAGGTCATTGCTATCACTTCATCTTACATGCATGTTAGATTTGGATGTTGACAACATTGAATTCGTATTTTAGAATAGTTTTTAGATTCTGGGGATTGTTTTTTTTTCTGGGATTTTTTTGGGGGATATTTTTAGATGGATTCTGGGGAAGTGACAAATGTTTAAATTGCTAACGTTTAGTCGTTTTCGAAAATGGACTTTGTTAACATTAACCTCAGACATGGATGGCAACTTTTTGAATGTAAAAACACTTGAGAAATCATTGCCGGAGTAGAGCTACCTTGCTGAGGATGCCAAATGTTTTACAATGCGTTAACCCCGCATTGATCTTTCCACTATTATACCAGTCGGCCTATAGTTTCAAAAAAGAAGAATCTTAGCAACAGCGCAACATTTATTGCATTAATGATAGGTACATTTAGAGCAGCTAATGGGTTAATTTATTAAACCAAGACCAAGATGTTGACTCGCTAATTATTTTTTTGAATCTGTCCCCATCAGACGACGCAATGTTTTGTCTTTTCCCGTAAACGACGACCAAGGACAGTTTGCAGCATTTTTATTCGAAGCCGGAGATTGCTTTAGCTGAGATTTTATCTTCGATCGGCGAACAAGTTACAGATGTTTGAATAAGCCCAATAGGTAATATCTGTAACGCCTGGGTACCGGACACCTCGCCGCGGTGGACATCTTGCCGCGGTGGACATCTCGCCGCGGTGGACATCTCGCCGCGGTGGACATCTCGCTGCGGTGGACATCTCGCCGCTGGACATCTCGCCGAGGCGGACAACTCGCCGTGGCGGATAACTGTCTCGCCGCTGGACATCTCGACGCCGGCCATCTCGCCGCGGCGGACAACTCGACGTGGCGGATAACTGTCTCGCCGCTGGACATCTCGACGCCGGCCATCTCGCCGCGGCGGACAACTCGACGTGGCGGATAACTGTCTCGCCGCTGGACATCTCGACGCCGGCCATCTCGCCGCGGCGGACTTCTTGACGCAGGGCGTATCGCCGCGGCGGAGATCTCGACAAAACTAGCTAGCAAATGCTGTGACCTTCCTGAGAAGAATCTCTCATTTGTACGATGTTTAGTGAATTTTTAGTATCCCAATTTTTAGCAAATACATTGCTACGATAGAGGCACGCCATGAATGCACACGATGGAGGCATTTTTGCTGAAAAAACCCGCTAATCACTCGCGGGTGCGTTTTGGAATTTTGAAAAAAGCTAATCCGGTGTGGGAAAACAATTTACCTCATTCCGAGCTTCAATTTTCTGTTCGATCTCTTGTATTCGTTTGTCATCCACCTGGCAACCACCAACGACAGCGCAACACTTTATTGGAATCCCGATTATGGAAACACCTATACATTGTCATTGAGTGAGCGATATAACGCGAACTTAATGATTAAATGGGCAATTGCAAGAGTGAACAAGTCCGGCCATAGCTCAATACTGCAGGCGCGGACTCTATTTCTGAAATGAGAATCCAGAGATGGGATTCCATCGGCGGAGAGATCATGACGGGGGTAACGCTAACTCCGAGCAGCGAGGTAAATTTTTGCCATCTGCTCCAATGGAAATAATTTACCTCGCAGCTCGGAGTTAGCGTTAACCCCGCATTGATCTCTCCGCTGCATGAAACGGAAAATTCTAAGTAAAAGGGAATCAAAGAAACGAAGTCCTCGGCCACGACCTCGTCGAAATGATGTGGCAGATTTTTATATTCCGTTTGCATCTGCAGTGATCTCCTCCATTGGCCCTTGGGCAAACTTCAGCAAGATTTATCTCCGCCATCTCCCACTCAACTTATTTCGCAGTTTCTCCCATCTCGCCATATTGATTGGACGTGCTTAGGAACCTGACGTTGTGTTTCCCCAAAGTATTGCAAGCAAGAGGAACACGTTGATCAGAAATATTCGCCAAAATTCAAGTCGCAGCTTTTCAACAAATTCAACTCGCGATATCAGAGCGTGTCCTTGGGATAGCTTATATGTCTTAGCATATAGCTCCTTGGGATAGCTCTGAGCTATCACAACGAGCTGGGAGGATTTATCGATTTCCGACAAAACTCAGAAATCAATAAATCATTGCACCCCTCAGTCGGCTAAGCGCTTCTTGAACATTCACTTCTGCTTCTTATTACGGCGGCAAGATCCATAGTTGAGCAGGTAACTTTCCCTCCGAGGTGAGCAACGTTAAAGTGCCATCCTCAGAGGTTTCGTAGATGGCAGTTTACCCTTGCTTACCTCGGAGGTACAGTTACCTGTCAACTGGATCACGCCACCGTTACTCCCTGAATGTCGAATGACTGGAAAAATTATAACATCCGAATGTTTGTTTTTGGAATTAAAATTAAAAGTTATAGCTTTGCTCTTGAAACGCAGTATTTTGATAAGAATAATGATTGCTCTCATCATTATTCCTCCAGTCTCGGCGCGGCGAATTGTCAGCCGCATCGAGATGTCCAGTGGCGAGATGTCCGGCGGCGAGGTGTCCGCCGCCGAGAATTTCTCCATGTTCCGCGTCAGAATGGACAGATGTATTGCATCAGACTTTTTGATCGCGTGTCCAAAAGATATCGTCACTTGCAACAATGTGCAAAGGAGAACATTGAGCATTAACCATTGTCCATTGCTGCCCTTGCAAATATGTTTTGGAATGACTATCTAAAAAGTCTGATGCAAAAAATCTGTCGATTTTGGCGCGGTTTTTTTTTTGACGGTCATATTTCCCAATTTGTCAATTTGTCATATTTGACAATTTGTCATACTCATCGCGCTCACAGCTTCGACTGAACATATTGCTAATTCAGCATCAGATGAATGCGTCCTTCGCAACAATTGAAAAGGAACATGCGCTATGCATATATCGTAGAAATGTAAGTTTCCACTAACTCAAATCACTAAATTGGCTATTGTGTTGTTGCTGAATGTGGGTGGCAATGGGGAATACGGCAGAATGTGTGTTGGGCCAATAACAAAAAAAAAGTTAAAAATCGACATCAAAAGCACCGTATTTTACTTCCGATTTTGTCGCTTCCTGTCCGGATTTATGGGATGCCCTGCAATCTGTCGACAAATAAATTTTTTGAACATGACATATTCACCAATGTGACAATTATTTGAACATGACGTGTTCGCCGTGACAGCATACAAACATTTGACCACAACTGGCCATGTGCAATGTTGTGTTGTGACGAGTTTCGTTTGACGTTTTCCGGACATCTGATTACCTTTCCAGGAACTTTCTGTGATTTGGCATATCTGCAAATGACTGAAGCGCCGTGAAAGTGTTCATAAAGTCCTTCTGGGTAATTTATTCCTTTTTCTAACCGCTAAGAGTCCAGTGAATTTTTTTTCCGCCGAATGGATAAGCGATTATAGACTATCTAAAGTGTGTGATTCGTCGTGTCGGCCTCTGAATAGTGCAAAAGGAAGGACCGATCAACTTTTACTTTTTTGAAGTTCATATAAAATTTTTACATAAATTCATGTTTTAACGAAGAAAAAAATGTTGTATGGTAAGAGGATGGTATCTTCCGCAATTATCACGAGCGAATGAGCAATGTGGCTACGATGGGTGTCTTTTGTTCTTCTGTTGCCCATGCATCAAAAACTGCTTTTCTTTCCGCAGTCACGGACATCACTCTTTATGTTGGTTTTGGATTTTAGAGGATTTTAGTATCAGGGTTTTGGTTAACTGCTATGAAATGAAAGCATTCTGTTAAGCAAGCAAATCAAAGTCAGTCCATCACATAACGGAATCGTCAATGAAGCAAACAGAAAGTGTTGTATCAATATTGTGGGTGTCTTTATCCGGAATAAGATAATTTCTCTGCCACTCATAGCAATGGTATGTCAAAGAAAGGAATATACGTCACCCTAATATCTTTTTGAAATTTCCAAAATCGCAACTTGAAGGCCACAAAAACCGCAAAACCATGCACAATTCCTCCGTAGGAATGATAGTGTGCGGAGTTTCAGTCGTTGGGAGCAAATCACCCCAGCAGTCACCTATAGTTACAGAAACTTGGAAAAAACATTTCAGCGCATCACTCTCCTCTTTTCAATAATTAACGAATTCCTTCTGTGTGGAGATTTTTTCAGTTGCACCCACACTCCAGCGCGACGATAATCTCCCACCACAAAGCGGTATCTCCTATACCGCACAAAACGGTATCTTAAGTGATAACCTCCCACCACAATGCGGTATCTCCTATTCGTATACCGCACAAAGCGGTATCTAAAGCCGACGTCCTCAACGGGATTGAATGTGTCGTGATTGAAGCAGGCTCCAACAACATGTCAAGGTTCCAGGCGACGAACGAGATCATTCTGGAGCTTGACATTCTCGTCAAAACTATTGTAAGTGTTGCTCCAAATGTGCACGTTTGTGTGATGGGAATACTTCAGAGGAAAGATGTCCCGGACAGCCTAACTTATGAAATTAATCGTTCAATTGGACACTATTCTTCCCTAAATGGATGTTTTTTCGTAGATATTAATTTTTCCCTTAGCCCTGTTTGGTTTAAGCCCGATGGAGTTCATCTGAGCTCATTTGGATGCCGTTGTTTTTGTGTACATTTAGAACAAGAACTTCGCCTCTTGCACAATCTGTTGTTTCAGGACTGACGCGATGAGAAAATATTTGTTATTAGATCACCACATTTGCATCGTTATGCACACGATCTCATAAGGCCCAATTTTGTATTTGAGGCGTCCCCGCCCACACATTCAATTCAAGTTACACACTCGTATTCCTTCAATCCAAACTGGGCTCTTTTTACCAATAGACCAACACGGGGATTTCCATTCCTTGCAGATCGTTGCATAAGGTCGAATTGTGGTGTATCAAATCCCATTATTTCCGATTGTTTTGATTCAGCACTTGAGGAGCATCCTTTTAGAAACACTCATACTTCCAAACTTACAAAGGATCTAGGTGTTACCACCAGTAGTTTAGCCTCAATTAGTGCACCTATGAAACATTCTTGTGCCTCATCCCTCCTATGTAAGGGCAACAGCAACTTACCAAGCTCTGACAGCTTAGCTGGGCAACTTGACTTTGCCAAATCACAGTCAAGCATTCCGTCAGCTGCCATTTCAGGTGAGGTTCACCCAGTAATCCCGTTGGTGCAATCGTCTCCCGTTTCAGGTCAACAGATGGGGGGGAACCCGAAAGTGAATTCTGATGCCGAAAAGCCTGTAGGCTACCCAGTTCCTGACAATGAAAGTGGTAGATCAAATTATGCCGCCGCTATGCCCTGCACCAAAACGCAACAAATAGTTTCGCCTGGAAAATTATCAGGGATCAGTGTTGCTCCTCATTTTAGTGTTCCTAATGACATTCGCTTTGCTGTAATTAATTGTCAATCCATTATGAGTTTAGAAAAAAGGGTTGAATTGATAAATTTAATTAAGACCCATAGTGTTAGAATTATTGTGCTGAGCGAAACCTGGTTGAGGCCCGACGTGAGTTCCGAGTTATTTCCAGCAGATTTCCAAGTTTATAGGCGTGACAGAAATGGTGGACGGCGAGGAGGTGGAGTTCTCCTCGGTGTGCATGAAAGTATACCATCTCACAGCTGCGAGTCCTTCTTAAGCGATGAAAGCTCGCTGGAGATTATTTGGTGCACCGTAAACTTAACTAGCCAGCTTAAAATTTGTCTAGCAGCACTTTATTTGCCCCCCAGTCTCCCTTCTGAGGACCAGATCCTTGTTGATTTGTTTGATTCTGTCAGAAATCATTTTTCTTTAGGTCATAAGATTATGCTTTGCGGAGACACAAATTCCCCAAATTATTTTGCTTCAGCCTTAAACCAAAATTCTACCATTTCTGCGCCAATGCCCTTTAACAGCAATGACAGATGCATTGAGGACATAATTAGCACTTTCAGTTTTCAGCAATTAGTGAAGGAGCCGACGCGAATCACTCCCACTTCGAGCACACTTTTGGACGTGGCCATGATAAATTTTGATTACCCAGGCCACAATGTTGATGTAGTCCCTGGCATTTCTGACCATGAAATAGTTCTTCTCTCCCTTTCGCTGCCACTTTCTCGAAACCCCAAAAAAGTTGTCAAAAGTTTCATCAGCTACTCTGCTGTTGACTGGGTCAAGCTAAATCAAACATTGTTAACAAATCCACTGTTCCATTCGAAGCTGATCCTAAGTCGCTCCGTTAGTGAAAATTGGCATACAATTAAAAGCACTCTCCTGGCAATCAAAAATTCCCTTCCCACCAAAAAGGTTAAAATTAGCCCCAAATATCCTTGGGTCAACTTTAAGTTGAATAAGCTTTTTCAAAAGAAGAGACGTGCCCACTCGAAAGTCAAGCGCAGGGGCTTGCAATCGGACCGTGATGCTTATGCTAATCTCCGAACCCAATGTGCGGATTTAAATTCGAAATTGTTTTATTCTTTTATAAATAACTCCCTTGAAGGCCAGCATTGCCGCAAGTTCTGGAAATACATTAGGTCCGTGAAGGGTGGCAGTGCTATCCCACCGCTTATCTCTTCCAATGGAGATTTGGTTTTAGACCCCCATGGAATTGTAACCATTTTAAATCAATTATTTCTCTGCAGTGTTTTCCCTCGTTGTCCCATTGATCTCCAATTTTCCGACGACAGCATTGAAAATTCTTGTGCGCCTTGGACCATCCCCTCTGTTGAAATCCCGGGTGTGAAAAAGCTTTTGATGAAAATAAACCCCAAAAAAGCCATGGGGCCGGATGGGTTGCCTGGTCGTATGTTAAGAGAGCTGGCTCCGTCATTGAGCGTGGCCCCGCACCCTTATTTTCACAAATTTTTGCATCTGGGGAAATGCCTGCGGACTGGAAACGAGCTCTTGTGATTCCCATTAAAAAGAAAGACATGCCTGCAAATCGTCCCGACAGTTATCGCCCCATTTCTCTGACATGTATTTTTTCCAAGATCTTCGAGCAGATCCTTGCAGTTTCAATTCGCAAATTCCTGCACAACAAGAACATCCTTCATCCAAATCAATTCGGCTTCCGGGCGAAAATGTCATGCGAAACGCAAATTCTCCTCTTGGTTGATGAAATTGCTGGGAACATGGACAGGGGGCTGAGCACACACGCCATATTTCTGGATTTCCAAAAAGCGTTTGATTTGGTTCCACATGGTCAACTCTTAAACAAGATGAAGTTAATAGGGTTTCCTCCATTTATCCTGAAGTTGACAGCTGCTTTTTTAACTGATCGAACTCAAATGGTGTCAGCCCTTGCGGCTACATCTGATGAATCTCCCGTCACTTCTGGGGTCCCCCAGGGGAGTGTGATTGGCCCACTTTTGTTTCTAATATACATTAACGACATAGCTGAAAACTTAAATTCTAGTATTCGATTATTTGCGGACGATGTCGTTATTTTCAGGGTCGTGAAATCCCCTGACGACACCTCGATCCTGCAGTCTGACCTCAACCAGGTTTCAGTGTGGTGTGACGCCTGGGGAATGCGCATTAACCCCGCAAAAACTAAAGCCATGGAATTTTGCAACCGCTCAGCGACTCCTCGGAGAGAACTAACATATGTCATAAAGGACCAGGCCATCGAAAATGTCAAGGTTTTCAAATATCTTGGTGTGTTTATATCTCATGACCTAACCTGGAAATATCACATTAACTTTACCTGTCTGAAAGCAAATCGCACTCTCTCTTTTGTTGGGAGAAGCATGCGTTACTCTTCCCAAGAGGCTAAGTTAAAAGCTTATTTGTCCCTTGTCCTACCAATCGTTGAATATGCTGGGGCTGTTTGGGATCCTTCGAATCAGGAGCTGATCTCCAAACTTCAGATGGTACAGCGTAGAGCGGCTCGTATTATAACAGGTCGCTTTTCCCGTGACGTTAGCGTAACCAAACTTTTACAACAACTAAATCTTGATCCGCTGTCAAGCAGGCGGAGGGTGCATAGATTAAACCTATTCTGCGACATTATCACTCACTCCACGAATTTTAGTTTGCCGAACTGTTATTCCATCAAGCCCAACCAACGCAGAACAGATAATGGTTATGGTATTTCCGCTCCAATTTCTAAAACTAATGTGGCTTTCAATTCCTATTTTCCGAAAACTATCAGAGAATGGAATGGTCTTCCTTCCAGTTCATCGTACATTTGCCGCGCGCGCAAGTCCCTAGGCGTCACAACCCACCCATGACCTTTCGTTTCGTATGATTGATCAGTTTGTTGCATTTGATGATGGTTTTTTCTTTCTGAATTTTTCTCATGCACGCAATTGACGTTTGTGTACTCGTAGATAAGTTTTCCTTTCCCTGCATTGAGCTTGTGTTTGTCCTTCCTGTCGCCATTTCATTTGCGGCAGTATTTGTCTTTAATAATAAATAATAATAATTATAATTATAAAGTGATAATCTCCAACCACAATGCGGAATCAGCGATACCACAAAGCGGTATCTAAAGCGATAATCCCCCACCACAAATAAGAAAAGAGAGAAACATGAGTGAACCTGTGAAAGAGAGAAGAACCACAGAAACAGAGAATTTTGGTGTCAGAAAAGCAATTTGGCAGAAAGAGGGGAAGAAAAAAGGTGTAAATCACACAACTGAGTAGGTGTAAATGCGCACCTGACTCTAAATTGAGGAGGCAGTTTTGTACAGACCCCACCTTGCAATATGGTTTGAAACAATTTTAATCGCCGACACCTGCGTCTCTCAGAAAGCGTACTAAGTTTTGGGCGCTGGAGCATTGCGGAAACAGATGAGGTTCGTCTCTAGTCAGAACAAATGAAGCGCAAGGCTGCGAGCTGGAGACGCTCAAGAGCACTAGAATGGGATACAAGAAAGGGATCCCAGACCTCAGAGGCATACTCGTGAATGGGTAAAACCAAGGACAAATAGGCTTTCAGCTTGGCCCTAGACGAGGCAGCATTGATATTTCTAATTAAAATGCCGAGAAACTTTCTGGCTTTTGAAATGGTGTTAGTGATATGGGCATCCCATGATAGATCAAAGAAAAGTTAGACTCCCAAATACTTAAATTCACTGACCTCGACTATCAGATTTCCACCAAGTGTCTGAGGTGAAAGTGAAAACTTAGAGTTTCTCTTGAAAGCCATCCAATTACATTTGGAAACGTAGATGACTAAACCCCAAATTTTGGCCCAAGAACCAAGTGCATCTAAATTTTCCTGCAGAGATGTACCAAGAGGCGGGCCATAAAGAACTAAATCATCCGCAAAAAGCCTTGCATTGCATGTTAGTAAGGAGGGAAGGTCATTAATGTAAATAAAAAAGAGAAGTGGACCCAGAACACTACCCTGGGGGACTCCGCAGGTTACAGGACGCCTGGCAGAGTAATGGCCCTCAACCGAGACCTGAAAAAACCTCCCGGACAAAAAACACTCAATAAGGGCAACGAGAGGAGCAGGAAATTCGAGGAGATGTAGCTTGTGCAAAAGGAGATTATGAGAGATCAAATCAAATGCTTTTTTGAATTCAACAAAAATTGCATGCACCTCTTCCTTTGCCTCAAGTGCACATCCAATCTCATAAGTAAATAAGTTATTTAAGTAACGAAGTAAAATAAGCTACAAGAGATGCCCCCGAGATATCAGGGAACTCGCATATTTTTCTCCCGTCGGCGTGTCTTAGAGAATGCATCCATGGCTTGGGAACCTTACACCATGGATCCTCATACACAATAGAATGGATTCAACGAAAGGCAGGAAGATCTGTGGCATGTGACTATCGCACTCGAAGCAGCGTGACACAAATGATAGCAAAGCTTGGGTGGGCAGGCCCATTCGTGCGAAGAACTATATCGAGACTGCGTTTTTTATGATCCTGCAAAAGAGTGGGGGTGGGGTGAGTTGCTGTTGCGTGGGGTGGAGTGAGCGCGACCTTTAACTCAAAGAATGATCACGCTTTCAAGGTACAAAAACATTAAAGAAAGATGTGGGTAAATTTTCCTTTCTGGGCCGTACTTGCCCTGAGCCGAATCAACTTCCAGCTGCTTTACTTTCTCTCTCGCTGAACAGGAGGATTTCGCATGCGCCAGAAGCTTACATTCAAAACAGGCGGCCCTCGCGAATTTGAGCTCCTTTGTCACCTGTTATGCACTTCCTATGTGTTGTATACTCATTGTTTTGTATGGAATTTTGATCGGAGGCACCTCTGCAAATAAAATCGAATTTGAAAATTGAATTGAAAGTGCAGGTCTTCGAAGTGCATTGCTGTGGATGATATTCGACCAAGCCGTTCTCCATTGTGCCTTCAAACAATTAGTTGACGAAACAAAAAATTTTGGAAAATTCGATGAGACAAGATTTCGAACGATCCTGTCACTCGGGAGTCTTGGACGGCCTGCGCAATGAAATTCGAGGCGCCAATTAGCTTGTACCATTCGGTTCATAGACGTCTAACACTCCTTTCCTTAATCCACCCGTCTCTTGGATTAAAGCCGTTGTGTCTCAGAATGCTACATCATTTTATTTGCAATAAAAGAACAATGCTGACATTTAATTATTTTAATATCTTGCGATTTTAAGACACTCATCTTGAACTTTAATTCATGTGTTTATTCCCTGAATATTTTAACCACTCGAAGTCGAAATTTGGACACTGCGCACTGCAGTTCTTGCGATGCGCAATGCGACTCTTCGGGATAATTTCGTACCGGTTTACCGTGAAATTCTTCCTCACGCTGGTATTTAGAAAACCGCGCGCGCTCAGACAAGGCAGACGCCATAATCTTTGTCGCATGCGCTGCACGGCCTCAGAGATGTCTCATGTTTACGTCACCATTTTTTGGACGGTTTTGTTCATGTTATTTTTCTCGCCAAAATCACCGTTGGTTGAAAATATAAGAGTAACAAATAACATACTGAACGCTACATGGATGTGTCAAAATTTTGGCAAATATTACCAGCCACATCCATTCTGGGCGGGCACACGTTTTATTTGCGAAGAAGTGAGAGACAGAAACAAAAATTACAGCCGTTCATCATCTTTTTAATCTTTCGAGTTTCAACACAGGTACCCACAAATGAAACAAAAAGACCAAAGGAAAGACACCAACATTCGTAAACCAGGAAAACCAAAAGTAAGCAATTTTGAAAGGTGGAAAAATATCCCGAAAAGCGACGTTTGATTCCTTACTGCTATAAATTGTGTTATGCAGGCATACGTGAATGAGTATCTTCAAGCCTTGCCAGGAGCTTGTTATCGACAAGCTGTTTAGAGTATATGTAGGAGAAAAAAGAGTCGAATATCTTCAAGCCGCTTGGGACTAGCATTGGACACAAAGAGTCCACATGTCTTCAACTGCTACTTGGAGCTTAATGTGGTCGACACAAAGAGTCCCAATGTCTTCAAGCCGCTTGGAGTTTGTGGTCGATACAAAGAGTCCAAATGTCTTCAACGCTTTAAGCTGCTTGGAGCTTAATGTGGTCGACACAAACAGTCCACATGTCTTCAAGCCGCTTGGAATTTCTGGTCGACAAAAAGAGACATGTCTTCAACTGTTCAAGCTGCTTGGAGCTTAATGTGGTCGACACAAAGAGTCCACAAAGAGTCTAATCCGCTTGAAGCTTGAGTCGATACAGAGTTCAAGCCGCATGGAGCTTATCGTCGACACAAAGAGTCTAAGCCGCTTGAAGCTTATGTCGACACAGAGTACCAGCCGCTTGGAGTTTGTGGTCCACACAAAGAGTCCATATGTCTTCAACTCTTCAAGCTTCTTGGAGTTTAATGTGGTCGACACAAAGAGCCCACATGTCTTCAAGCTACTTGGAGTTTGTGGTCGATTCCACATCAGTTGAGACATGTCTTCAACTGTTCAAGCTGCTTGGAGCTTAATGTGGTCGACACAAAGAGTCCACATGTCTTCAAGCCGCTTGGAGTTTGTGATCGACACAAAGAGTCCACATGTCTTCAAGCCGCTAGGAGTTTGTGGTCGATTCCATTGAGACATGTCTTCAACTCTTCAAGCTGCTTGGAGCTTAATGTGGTCGACACAAAGAGTCCACATGTCTTCAAGCAGCTCGGAGTTTGTGGTCGACACAAAGAGTCCACATCAGTTGAGACATGTCTTCAACTCTTCAAGCCGCTTGGAGCTAATGTGGTCGACATAAAGAGTCCACATGTCTTCAAGCCGCTTGGAGTTTGTGGTCGATACAAAGAGGCCACAAGTCATCAACTCTTCAAGCTGCTTGGAGCTTAATGTGGTCGACACAAAGAGTCCCATGTCTTCAAGCCGTTTGGCTTGAAGTTTGTGGTTGATACAAGCACAATGAGTCCATCTCCAGGCGGGGCGTCGTACCTTGCAACAACTCTTGTGACTGATTATGACCCTTCTTTTGTTGCCAATCAATCTCTTTTTGCCCTTGTTTTTTAAAATGTTTTGACGATTTTTAATTTTGACTATTTTACTCAGATTTTCTTCCTCGTTCTGCCACCATTGCCTTTGTGGGCAGTATTGTTTAAATAAATAATAAAGAGTCCACATGTCTTCAAGCCGCTTGGAGCTTGTTGTCGACACAGAGAGCCTTCTGCATATCTTCAATCCTATTGAAGCTTGCAGGTCGACCCAAAGAGTCTGTTTGGCGCATGACATAAATCAAAAATAGTTGTAAAATAATGATCTTGCTCCTTCGCTGTCAAATTCGGTATGCAACAGACATCACTTCAAAATGTGTGTTCCTATATGTAGAATGATCCGAGAGGTCATAAAAGAACTCTGGCTGGTTGACATCAGGCTGCAAAAGAGAACAATGTTGCCCGTATGTCGTCGCGGAACGCGTTTAAGTTTCCCAGAAAGTGTTGAACAGTTTATTCGAAGCAGCGAGCATTGGCGAGATAATTTAGCAGACAAAAATGTTTACAATTTATTTATTTTGATTAATTGTTTCAGATGCCATCATCCAACGTCTTCACGGCTGCAGTTGGCACTGCTCTATTCTTACTAGTAATGGCTACTTCTCCAATTCATTCGACGTTGCCGTTGGAAGGGTATGGCGAAGCTCTGACGCCGAACTCGTCTCTCTCAGATCGGGGACAGCACGGAGAGAACAATATGGCAGTCAATGCAACGATTGAGGCCGAAAGTCAAGCCATAAGCAACATCAATGAAACACATGTATCTGAATCCATATCCTCACCTGAAATGCAGCAAAATCAAACACTTGTTACAGGTTTGCGAGACTTGTTCTCCTTTTAACTTGATTATACGTAGAGTCATAGCCTATAACTCTTCCTTTTACATGCCTTTCTATACTGCGGAGAATTTGTCAGGTCTTCTGATTTGGATCAGTGTGAAATGCGGCTGCTTTGCTCAGACCACCGCAAAGTTTTGAAGTTGACACAATCATATGAAGGGCAGTAAATTCTGAGTTACCACCACAAAGGGTTGGGCTCATTTTGTGATCGCTGCAACAATGTGCCTATCTTCCACTCTTTTTAGTGTGGACCAGCGAAATGGCTCATGCAAAATAGATGTGAAGAACTCAAAGTTTTACGTCCAATGAAGTCAAACGTTATCCAAACAGAAGGACGGGCTGCTCAGTAACGTACCAAAACACGTGTGTACGAGTATATGTGTCTGCAGAACTGAGCTGTTAACATTGCATCAATCTTATGACCAGGACGACCCTCTGTTTCAGGTATTTCGGCCAATAGCAAGTTGCCAAAATGTTGGAATTTTGCATGCTATCATGTGGATGTTGCGAATATTGCAGGAAAGGCGTGTTCCAACGTGATGCAGCGATGCAGCGAGGCGGTGGCTTGCTGCCACCTGGTCGCTGCATTTCGCACTGCGACTTGGAGCAGTACTTGCAGAAGAGGTTGTCAACGTTACAACTTACAAGATTGCCTGGATATTTTTCGAATTTCAGTGATGTTGGATTGGAATGTCATATATTTCTACAATGAGCTTGTATTATATCGATGAGAAATCTGTGAGAATGCCTGTAAGTGCACACAGTGGCCTCAATTTGGGTTTTGATGTGATAATTTCTGTAATTCCCAGCTCAAAGCTTCCAACATGCTATCTGCTATTTGGCTACATTTCTTTCGCGACTAATATAGCGACAACTGAACACAGGTTTATGTTAAAATGAAAGAGGACTCTCTTGATAATAAAAATTTACAACCTGACATGTGTTCGGTGAATGTAAACGGCTGCAATTTAATTTTACAATCAGATTATTCGCTCCAGTGCAAATCGGTTTGAAAATCGGTACTCGCAAACCAATGGGCAATTCTGATCGTCATGAAGAGATTGTTGAAAAAATCGTGAAACAATGCATGCAACTTCATTTGCAAGGTGTTTATACACTGCTAAAATCTGTTGCACAAAAAAGTGGGAAAAAATTAAGTTGAATTTCAAACCGTCAAGTCTGTTGTTAAGTGTCAATCAATGCGCTTTTTTGTTTCACGCATACCGGAAGCTGAGGCGAACTCGCCACACATGTCTTTCGTGAACGTTTCTTTATCTGAAAAGCTTTTTGTGTGTGCAGCTTTTGGTATAGGTCTTCCGTGCTAACTCCACACTTTGTGTCGTCGAGCATTCACTTTTCCACTCCCACCCACAGTGACAAAACCGAAACTGTCAGACAATTTAAAAAGCCTACTCCTTTCGTTGGTCTTCCAGCATACGAATCCTAAACCTTGTCTGTAAAAATAGCAATTTGCACAAAATATTTCAGGCTGTCTCTTAATTAACACGGATTTTGAACAGTGTACACTCAAGCGGTGACCTTCTGCGTTTAATGGTTTTGTGCTTATGCTTGATACTGCATCAGGAGTGAGTTGAAAGCGAAATTGAACTTTGTGACACCATGGGACATCGAGATCTCGGCCAACACCGAGTGCTGCCTGCATGCTCAGGAGGTTGCTCTGTTGGCTTGTTCATCGGCTGCAGCCGTTGTGAGGTGCCGAAAAACGCTTCAGAAAAATGCTTCGGTGGAAAGGCATTTCAGCGTTTGGTCGAAACGTCCTGTTGAAGAGCGAAATCTTTCCTGTTTTCGCGCACAAGGTCCCGTGTCCATAAAACAATGCAAACACCAGAGCATAGAACCGACAGGGTGTTTTGACATTCACGGGGAACAGGACACGAACAACTTCGTCATGTCCAATTCAAAATTTGCTTAGATATGGAGCCCAAAAGTACATCAGGAGATGGGAGGCACTGGGACTGAATGCGTTGTGTAGATAGAGTTCCTTTTTCGGAAATGGGTTCTTCTGTACAAAATATGAAGAAACCATTCAATGCTGTCAAAATAATGTGTTCCGGAGTGACCCAATTGGTTGATTCGAACCCCCCTCCCCCAAAATGCCTCATAGGAATGGATGACATTTTTCGGGATGTTTATCAATTTGGTCTGATTTGATTGTTTTGGATGCCAAGCAGAAATGTGTTCGCTTGTTGCATGGACATGAACTGCCAAGTAAGGCCATTGCTGATTGTGATTGACTATAAACAAACAGGGCCGAGAAGTATTTTATTTCTCCACCCCAAACAGTCCACGGAAAGCCACGAATTCAGCTATTTTGGTGGTTCTCTACCAACCACCAGCTGTCGAGCACTATTTAGTGCCTACTTCTCAAGTAGCAGAAGTATCTCTTGCAGGAGAAGCACAGATGAGAATAACCTCGATCACCTCAATCGGGAGAAGTGCCTGAAGTGGGAGAAATAGGCAGAGAAACGGGGAGCCCAAAGATGTATGAAAGTTTCGCACAAAGTTACTTTTGCACGATGATAGTGTCATCTTTTAGCTATACATGGTACCATTTGGTTCTCCAATATGCTGCGAGTGGGCTGTAGGCAAGTTCTCCGAACCTTTCAGGCCGACAGGGCATGTCAGAGATGAGATGCCTATTTCAGCCCACCGTTGCTCTTGGGGGTTTCCGACCCTGTCGCGTTCTTGGATAATCATACACCGTCACCAGTGCCCTCACTCGTTTCAATGGTTTCGGCATCCTTTTTTCGAAATCCGTCTGAGAAACCCATGTTCCGAGCCAAAAATGATTTGTCATGAGTCGGTGTCCCATATTTTGTGTCGACTCCATGCAGGCGTATCTCACGACTTCATTTTTGGCATCTCTATAAAAGCTGCCATCACCAGGTGTGATCCACGGAAGAGAAACATGTGGAGTTTCTGTCATTTTGAACCAACATAATGCTCCTCACAATCCATGGAAATGAAATAGATACTGCGCATAGTTTCACGCGTTCCTCAAATGAGAAAATAAAGGTGCATTTCGTGCCGGCATTTTCTCACCCATGCAAATTTCATGTTGCATTTTTTTTTCAAATTGTCCCTGAGTCCGAAGAAACTCAGGACGGCGGATGAATTTTTACACACGTTGCTGGGGCCTCACATAAGACTGAATCAGGTGATCTTGAGTTATCTGCGTCTGCTTTGATGCCACATACCGCTGCAGGGCTCCCGACTTTCCGCTTAAATCATACTATCATGGTATGCAATCATGGTAGGTACAATTCCATGCAGCAATAGTCAAAAATGCATGTGGTGGCGCACATTTACGCCGCCGGCAAACACAGTTCATCTGCTTGTCAGTCAAAACATTCAAATTATACAAGCTGAAAAACAGACCA
>JASGXE010007881.1:0-17803 GCA_030068105.1 Sinentomon sp. SZTP_YWyxl
GGCTTCTGAGAGGAGAGACAAACATTGGGGATCCAAAATTCCTGAGAAGGAATTGAACTATGGAGAACACCTGTTGGGAAATGTCTAAAAAATTGTTGCAATGTAATCAAGGACAACAAAAATACACGAGAATTCCGTGTATTTTTGAAAACTCAAGCGTGTGCTGCTTGAGTTTTCTACATTCACATGAAGCGCAGAAAAGGAATAACACGAGGTAATGACTTGCGCATAAGGCAGTTTTTTCCTGTTTTTGTAACCCTTGGGAAAAGGTCAGGGGTGGCCTTGGCAGAAGGCTAGGGGGTAAACTAACCTCTTGAGCATATCTGGTTGCAGTGATAAGAAGCAAAGGTACGTGTATGGCCGTTTTCCTAACTTCCACTCACACACATCAGCGCTTCAACATAGCAGTCAATTTAGCATATGGATGAACGCTTCCCAGCAATGGAAAAAGAATGCGTTGTGGATAGAAATTAATGTTTCACAACACCAATCTACCCAACAAATTGGTTGCTGTTTTGTAGCTGTGAGTGTGAATGCTAATGGAAGGTCGGGCTGATGGTGAAGGTAAACAATCAGGGGCAGAATGTCGGAAGCTTTGATTCAATTCACAAAACGAATTGACGTAGCCATGGAAACCCTTTAATTTGTTTTGCGACTGACGGATGATGTGAAAAGATGCCAGAATAAAACCGAAAAGAGAGGTCGAATTTATTCCACTTTTTGAAGAGTTACGACCATTTTCCGTGACCGTCTTTTTTATTTTTTTCGCAATGAGAGCTGCCAGGTGATTAAAATGCTCAAATATGCGCCTTGTCTATTCGCAAGTGGATGAATTAGGCAGCTTTTTGATGAGGGAAGTGAAGGAGATAGGAAGGATGGAGAGGCTGTGTAGGACATTATTGCATAGAATAAAATGTTTACATTTTGAACCGACGGAACAGAAAAAATCAATCAGAGGTTTCATAAATAACAGAAAAATATCAATTTGGTTCAATTTTTGATCATTGTTCCGAGTTATCATCTTGCAAAGGGCAATAAAACTCTTCAATCGCATAGAATAAAATTTTTACATTCTTTCACGGATCGCAGAGAAAAATGAATCATCTCTTCGTTTCCGTAAATGATAGAAAAATTCCAAATTTGGGCTAAATCCATTGCAAATGTTTTGAGTTATCGATTTGCAACGAAAATCGACTTTTTAAACAGGGCGTGTGTTTTCAGTTTGCGGGTAAAAATAACATTTTGTCTTAGCAGACGACGCATTCGCGTCTGCAAAAGACAAAACAAAAAAACATATTTTTTCGGTGATAAGACCGATGCATTTCTGTGGGCCACCATTTACAACGAAATTGTGTTAATTGACAGCTAATTTGGTGAAAAAGCAGGAAAAAATGACCGAGTTTCTGTTTTTTATGAAAACATGGAATTCATTAAAAATCTCTGTGAATTAACAAGAAAAAAACTAATGTTTTGGGTAAAAACACGGAAATAATTCTGTAATTAATTGTAACAAAAGAGTAGTGAATACGCAAAGAAAAATACCAATTTTTATGTAACAAAACAGAGCATTTTCTGTGATGAGCTGTGGACAGAAAATATTTGTAAAAAAGCTGGCAATTTCCGGTCATGATACCACGTGAAAATGCATATGTATTCCAATCAGAAGAGAGGAGGAGGGACCAGAGCAGTCCTTCCCTGCAGGTCCTTCCCTGTCCGCATGTGCATCAAGCGTTCGTTCTAATTTCCGCAGGTGTGCGCAGTGACAAAAATACCTGAGTGAAGGCACGAGTGCCCGTTTCCGCATGCTGCAATTACCGATGAGCCAATGCATTTCCTTTTGTACGATATGTTCACTTCGGGCAAATCAATGTGCAATCAGGCACGTTGCGAACAAAGCCCTTTCGCTGTCGAATCCTCACCCCTCTCTACTTCCATTTATTTGGTTGTACGAGTATACCGTCTGTGCTATCGGATGTGCTGCAAATTGATGAATGGGCAGGTGGTAGAAAAATGGGATGGATGAAGGATCAAGGGAAGAAAGGGTGACGGTGAGAGGTCCTTGAATGGGTTGGGATGCCAAATTGAAAGATAATTTCGCGTCCTATACATGTCTGGTTAGTTTGGCGACCAAACTTTTGAATCTGCTCGCATTTTGTCAATCAATGAAAGCATGTTGTTAATCAATAAAATGCGAGATAAAGATGAACGGGTGATGCCTTAAAAGCATCGGTGCTTCCGTCAATCATCCTGAATCAATCATCCAGTCAATCATCCCATATACCTGTGCTTTATGATCTGAAATAAGCCTATATGCCATTTCACAATGAAACGAATGCACGATTGAAATGTCATTTCATGTAGTTTTTCTGTGAAGTACCGCAAATTGCATAGACTTCATTCATCAAAAAGATCTGTTTAAGACATCTGGGCAAAACAAGACAAATGAGGTGGTAAGAGGCGGATAAAATCATTTGGAGCCAGCAAATAAAAAATCACATCAATCCACACCCAGCAGCATCTTTGGTTTTTCGGAGGGTCATGGAAAACGATTGTTTATGTGGGTAAATACACCGTGGGGTATATGGAAAAATATCCATGACTGCAATGGGAAAGGAATGTGCCGCACTTTGTTAATGACCCTGCTATGCTGTTGTTAAAAAGGAAGATTGACCCTGATCCAAACGCAAATAACTTCACAGCAGATAATTCGGCATTCTGTAGGAACATATAGCAGGTATTTCAGTCCTTGCACACTTTCAAACAGGTGTTTCAACATCTTTCAGACTAAAAAAAGTAAAACTCTGGTGGAGCTACTTTCCACCAAATATATAGGCGTTCAATCAGCAGGTATTCCAGCTTTTCTAGAGTTTCCAGGATGTTACACACGGTGCGCCAAAAAGGGAAAATGAATCTTGTGTGAACGAAACGTGATCAGGTTGCAGAGGCCGCTGGTCGACTTCCTCTGGCTTCTCAAACCTCAGCTGAAAAATAGAATTTTGGTTGTTTCAGTGGCCTGATAGGTGGGCATGGCACTCATCTGAAAAACAGCAGTTGTCCAAAAGTGGCCCTGCTGGTTCAAAGAGAACATGTCTCGGCAAAAACGGCGCTTTGCGTTTGATCAGCAAGTTGAAGTGGATGCATTTAGCTCCCACGTATCTCTCGAAAGCCATTGTACGAATAAGGATGAGCGTGGCACTTGCTTTTCCTGAACAGCTTAGAGCATAAACAGCTTCGCCACTTTCTGGCGTACATTCCAGCATTTCAGCATAATGGTCTTTCCTTTGACATTTCAGCGGTTTAACAGTACTGCGGCAGGTATACGAGTGCTTATAGCGGTTCAGCAACTTTCCACCGTGCATTTTAGTAATTCGGCCGCCAACTAAGCATAAATTTCAACAGCCCATGCAGCGGCTTAAAAACAGTAAATCTGTCAATCTTTGTTTCTTCACTTGATCGTTTTGGTGACTTTCAAGTCATGATCTCATCGAGAAGCGTAATTTGGAGGCTGTACAAACAATCTCAAGGTCACCTAGATAGGGGCAAGAACTGAAATGGATACTCGGAAGCAACGCAAGCCTGGAGCATTTGCAATAATAGAATAAGGGCTCATGTCTTCCAAATATATTGGTTACAAATCTGGCTGCTATCCTTTGGATGGCTTCTACGACTTATCTTCTACGACTACATCGCAGAATTTGAAGGGATCCCGCACCTACAGCAGAAGAATACTCGAAGTCGAGAAGTGGTCTGACAAGGGAGAGGTATTCGGTGGATTTTGCGTCACTGGTTCCATGCTTGAGAGTTCCATGTTCTAGTTCCATTAAAAAATTTGTAATACTGTGCATACCTACAGGTCGCCGCTTCAGGGAAAATGAGGAAAACTCCTCCATCCGGCGGTGTGCAAAAACCCATCTTGGCGACACCTATGAGTGTAGGAGAAAATGAACGATTTTGGAAAGACATCTTCAGGGAGCACTTTCTCCAAAGTTGGTAGAGGCAGTCTCTGCCACGCCTCGCTGGAAAATTTTGACAGTTTTTCATTCATTCAAAAGTTCAGCTGATCAACAGCATTTCAGCGAAGCATTTTCCGAATTCGTCAACTTTAGTGCATACATTGATTTTAGAGGATCGGCAGCTCTCAAGGACGCTCAGACATATGGAAGCAGTTCATCGCTCTGCAGCTCCACAGGAGGCATTTCAGCGTCTCAGAGGACTTTTCACCTTTAAAGGCTTTTAGCCTACTTGATTTTATAATGAAGCCAATTTTAGGTGTCCAATTTTCTCGATTGGACAGGGGGGAATTTCGGTAGCACATTACATTGTGCGGAAGGGTTAAAATGTGGGCTGATTTGGCTGCATTGACTCGAAGTGAAGTTAAAAGACGGTATCCTTTTCTTGGATCCACCAATATGTGGTCCACCAAGAATGGGGTTATTTCCAGGACCGAGGCAGACAACTTCCTCGGCCCTGGTTATTGTCTTGTCCCAACTTTGTCTTCCTCGGTCCTGGTTATTTCAATGAGCTTTAAACATTGGCCTCCGAAATATGGCAGAATTTGATGTCATGGCGAAAAAAGGGTTCATGTTTGTTGTGCGGATGAGCTCCCACAATTTGCTGCACCGTCGAATGAAATTTTGTTTGGCTTGCTGTGCTGTGCAAGTTGAGAGAGCGCTGGAGGGTTGTGAGCTGCGGTATCGATTCATTCAAAGCAACATGAATGCTCCTATCTTTCCCATGTTGCCGTTCAAGAGAACCAGTGCAGTGAAAGCACAGCAGGTGCAGATTTTGCACCCAACCTGCATCTGCATTCCGCAGACCGGCCGGTTTACAAACCCGCCCTCTTCCAAGTTATTGCGTGTGTGTTCCTCCTGTTGCCTGTTGGCCGTGACCTGTTCACAGGCATGTGATTGATTGATGTGGCTGGTCATTTGGTGTTCGATTTGTTCAGGCTGCTCTGTTTGGTGTGTCAACTCTTCCGTTGGCGTTGAGTCCAGCGATTGTGGTGATATTTTTCCAAGGATTGCTTTATTTCACGAAATGGGTTGAAGGACGCAGGATAATCGTTAATGGTCGTCTGAAAACGTGAACTTGCGAAGTGAGCACCGAATCGTCCCAAACGTTAAAAAGAATTTTCAACACATTCCCGGATTGGGATGTGAAGTTATAGGACTGCGGTGCTGGGAGGCGTTTGTTTGTTTGTTTTTTGTGGATCTTTACTTGCGAACGCCCTAGGGCTGGTGCTGCCAAAGTGTTTTATTTCGTCTCCAGCTGCTGTCGGGTGCGATTGCAATGTCGGATCTCAGTTACGAAGGACTTGGACTGAAGAATTGCATTCAAAGCTGGGAGCAAAGGAAGAGATGCAGGAGACAAGCAAGGATGCTTTTGGAGCTGGACATCGCTGCACCCTGGTCGCAACACTCCAGCCAAAGGAAGCGAACTCTTCTACAAGAAGAACATGTTGTTTGCTTCAAAGGTATTCTGATTTTGTGGTCATTGGACGTGCTAGCGAATTTTTTATGGCTACCACATCTGGGGACCACACACCCAGGCGCCTTAAATCAACAGTACAATTTGAGAGGAGGCAAAACGGAGGAAGCCACCATATCATTCCATATTTCCATTTTGTCTTGCTTGAAGCAAATCACTGATCCTCCAGGTTTTACATGCTTTACTTCAACTGCAGAATTTTGTCACCCTTGCCGTTCTATTTGACTGGCACATTTAATCCGGCAGGAAACATACTGACCGAATGACGCTCAAAGAAATTTGGGGAAAAGTCGATCTCGTGGGGGCGGGGGGACAGAATATTCCGTCCCGGACGGTACATTCCATCCCGGACGGAATATGCCGTCCCTCCACGAGAGAAAAAAGAAAATCGGTGTGGATAAGATTGGATTCCGGAGCGCAGGAAGAAATGACATCGCAGGTACACGGACAGAAGATCCAGGTTAGGTCAGGTTTGGTTTTGATAATAGAGGTTGGTTAGGTTCGGTTAAGTTTGGTTGGGTGGGGATGGTCAAGCAGATGGCATGACAGGCAGCTTTTTCGTCAACAGTTCCAAAGCACTGACTACCACCGCTTCCGCCACATCTTCCACCAGTTCCGCCGCTTTCATCCCAACTTCGCTTCCACCGCTTCCGCCGCATCTTCCGCCAGTTCCGCCGCTTTCATCCCAACTTCGCTTCCACCGCTTCCGCCGCATCTTCCGCCGCTTCCGTCCCAACTTCGCTTCCACCGCTTCCACTGCCTCCGAGGAAGCGGCGGGTGGACACATTGCGGCGTCAATCGTGCTTTTTTGCTTTTTGTTGGTTTTTTCTTTTCTTTTTTCCCCAACCAAAAACGCGAGTCCATTCTGGAGTGAAGAACCACATTTGCTTCAATTGCCAGCTGTCGTTTGCAATGCTGTGTGACCTCAAAAGGCACCGTGAACTGCACTTGGGAGAACGTATCGCAGACATATTCGTATTTTCAGAACGAAGTCCAATCTCAGCTGGCACAATCGAGAGCAGCACAAAAAAGGCTGAAAAAGGGCGACCTGTTTGTTGTCTGTTTTCTCTTGGTAGGTTTTCCAAATTTTATTGTTGTCTGAATAAACACTCTCTGCATTCAGGGCAAAAAAATAAGACAAAAATATTAGAACAAAAAGGAAGAAAAACCAAAAAAACTTTGAGTGACGCCGCATCAGGTTTCGTCCCGTCGCTTCATCTAATATGAAGCGGCGGAAGCGGTGGTGACCAGCACTTTGGAACTGTTACCGCTTTTTCCGTGAAATACCTCTGTTTATTTGTTCATTTATTTTTTTGATTTGTTTTGTCGCTGTTTTCCTGTTATTTTTCAAACATTGTTTTCCAACCTTTTTCCAAATATATCCAACCTTATCGTACCTGACGACAACCTGGCAAAACCTAACCTAACCTGACCCCCAACCTCACATAACCTAACCCTACCATACCTAATTTCCTAAACTAACCTGACCTAACCTAACCTGATCTCTGTGCACCCTGTACCATTAATATGTCATTTACCTGCTCTCAGAAATACATTCTCCAATCCACAACGATTTTCTTTTTTCCCTCGTGTGGGGACGGAATATTCCGCCCCCACAGGAGATGGACTTTGCCCTTAATTTTGATAATTCAAGTTCGGTTTGGTTAGGTTGGTTTGGTTCGAGGTAGTTAATGTAGATGTACGGCAGTTATTAATTCCGAGCGTGCGAGCCAGCACAAAATGACGTCACTGTATCACACAAGCGGAAAGCGCAGCTGATGGTGAATTGCGGACCGCGGTGCGAAGTATACAGAATGTCAAATTACTCTTGAACCTGGCGACGGATTTTCATGAAAGTTTTTGTGGTACAAAGCCGAAAAAAATAATGATTTCAAAAATGTACAATGATCCCAAACTTTCTGCGAGCAAAACTCCGAAGTGATTTGAGGAACAAATGCGTTCAAGTTAAGATGGCATAAAATTCCGAGCCCCTGCCAGACACTTTCAACGATTGTGCGATTTTTTCCGTTGCAACATGGGTACCACCTATGGAAAAGTTGTAGAGGAAGTTTCCAGCTTTCCGCTGACACCAAAATCATTGAATTTGGACGTCATTTGACCGTTTTATCGAGAGAAATAACGCTCCATGGAAGCATGATTCTGTTTTGGGCCCAGAACAAAACGATGCTTCCATGTCGCGTTCTCTCTCGATAAAATGGTCAAATGACGTCCAAATTCAATGATTTTGGTGTCATCGGAAAGCTGGAAGTTTCTCTACAACTTTTACTCATGAAAAAGTCGGAAAATCGGAAAAAATCGCACAATCGTTGAAAGTTTCTAGCAGGGGCCCGGAATTTGATGCCATCTTAACTTGAACGCATTTGTTCTTGAAATCATTTCGGAGTTTTGCTCGCAGAAAGTTTGGGATCATTATACATTTTTGAAATCGTTATTTTTTTCAGCTTTTTACCACAAAAACTTTCATGAAAATCCTGGTTCGTGAGAAATTTGACTTTCTGTATACATCGCACCGCGGTCCGACATTCTCCTTCAGCTGCGCTTGCCGCTTGTGTGATACAGTGACGTCAGTGTCCTCGTCCGGATTTCATAACTGGCGTACCTCTACATTAACTACCTCGGTTTGGTTAAGGATGGTAAGGTTACGATTGGCGAGGTTAGCTTACTGTTAGATTAGGTTCTGTTGTGTGAGGCATAATGTTGGTAATGAAAACAAAAATAAAAGCGTCTGCTGGTCCAGGTATTTGAACAACCTAACGAATCCTAACTGAACCTTACCACACCTGATTAAAGAAATCCATGCTAGTGCACATATATAGATTAAGGAAGTTTTATGAAAGAAAGAAGTTCATTTAGCCTTAAAAAGAATTGTTATTTTTACATAGGTATGAATTTTCAACATACACATCAGATCTTGTAAGCTATCTTTTAAATGGGTTATTTGTCCAGGGCCCACATCACATTGTGGTTTCTCCTTTTTCTTGCAGATGAACTCTGACGAAGATATGGCCATTTACAGGTGGCTTACCTGCATTCAATGTGTGGTTATACTCATGTTTTAACCAAGTAAATGTCCAAACGGACATTTACTCTGCAGGGACTGTCAGAAATGGCACAAGGTTTGTCCAGAGTGTCAATGACAGTTGTCATACTCCGGAATGCAAGATGTTGAAGAAGCACTGCAGACCACCCGCATGGACTGTCACTTCCACAGTATTGGTTGCACACACCGTCCCTTTCTTAACGACTTTGTCAAACATTCTTTGAAATGTCCGATGGAGAAAGTCATTTGCCCATGCTCTGCATCCAATTGTGGCCTGAAAATGCTGATTGGACTCATTGATCATCATCTAGCCAGCCACGAATCTATTCTTGCATCATTCAAACCTCAAAAAACTCAAAACTCAGACAGAGGCAGTAAGGAACTTTCCAAGGCCTACCAATGTTAAAGCAGTCAGGTCATTTATAGGGATGGCATCATTTAATAGGCGTTTCATTAAAGGCTTTTCTGAAATTGCCCAACGACTTACGAAGTTAACTTGTAAAGGTACCCCCTTTGTGTGGAATATTGAGCCGGAAAAGAGCTTCCAAACCCTTAAAGATGCATTATCTTCCGCACCGATTTTAACTCTTTTTTGTCCAAATAGAAAAACTATTGTGTACAGCGATGCGTCACAAGCAGGTTTCGGAGGGGCACTCGTGCAAGTTATTGATGGAGTTGAGCACCCTGTATTTATGTGTCTCATGGTCTGTCTCCAGCAGAAATGAATTATTCTATCAGTGACTTAGAATTGACATCATCAGTGTTTGTGATTAGGACTCTGAGATCTTATCTTTTGGGGCTGAAATTCACCCTCAAAACTGACATTCAAATATCAGTTACCTACCGAAATTGGAACACCCGACCCCCCGCCATGCCCGCTATCAATTATTATTTGCTGAATTTGATTTTGAAGTTGAATACATACCTGGTCCAAAAATTCCTTAGCGGATGGTTTGAGTAGAGAGCCTAGTAGACCATATTCCAATGAGGATTTACCGGCTTCTGATCGCACAAAAATTGCGGACCTTTTGGAAACTTTTGCAGACGTTTTTGCTTCAGATATTTCGGAAATTGCAAAGTTTATATCAGGTGAGGCACATTTCACAGTTGAGGGCCTACATAGACTAAATAGACGCCCGTATACTACAAACATTAAGGACCGCCGGTTCATTAAAGCAGAATTGGATAGACTGATTGGAGCAGGTATACTTATTCCCGAACCAAATGCCTCCTTCGTGTCTCCTGTTCATTTAGTGGATAAAAAACGTACCTTGAATGATCCCACTAATTCAAAAAGGATGGATTTTGATTACAAATCGCTAAATAAATTCATGAAGCACTTTTATTATCCAGTACCTCTGGTCAACACAATCATTGATGCCCTTGCTGGGAAAGCTCATTATTTTTGCAGCATAGATCTTCATTCCGCATTTTACCATATCCCTTTGAGTACATATTCGTCCCAGTTCGCATCCGTGATCACCGAGTTTGGATGTTTTAGACCCTTAAGACTGCCCTTCGGCCTTAATATCAGTCCAGCGGCCTTTAACAATTTTATAGACTTAGCCTTAAGGCCGGTTCAGAACAAATTTTGTATAAATTTTTCATTTTTTCATAAATTTTTCATAAATTTTTCAAAAATTCATTTTTTTGACGATATCGAAATTTTTCACGGTCAACACCAGAACTTTTGATTTCCATTGATAAAACTTTCCAATGCCTTCGGAATGCCGGGCTCACAATTCGACAAAGCAAGTCTGTCTTTGGGATGACTAAAATTGATCTCTTGGGATTTGATCTGACAGCGGGGACAATTGCCCCAACCTGAGAGGTAGGTTGAGGTTTGCACAGCTTCCTGTCGATTTGGCGTTAGCCAAATCGACAGGAAGCTCTGCAAATTCGCTCTGAATAATGGCTGCCAATTTGTCGCCGGAAAAGTTCTGTGTTGTACATGAAAATGCCAGGTCAACCCTGTACGTAACCGTACAGTATGCAAAATCTGCCTAATATAAACTCTGAGAAATCACAGGCGAATCTGGCTGATTCCAGGCAAGTTCTTAAAAAAGCTGATTTTTTCACTCTTACCTGAAATCATTTTGAGTGGCAAGCCCATCACTTGGCTACAGTCTGTGAGAGATTTACTGCCGAGTATGCAGGCTGATCTGAAGACTCTGAAAGAACTTTGCAGCAACAATGCAAAACTTTCAGAATCCCAGTCGGAAATGCTGGAAAGTGTCATGAACCTGGAACAAAGTTTTGCCAACTGCGCAATTGGACCTAACCCATCGCCATCGGATTCCGCTGTCTCTCATCCCACCTATTCTGGTGTTCTTAAGTCGCCTTGCAACACGTCTGCAACTTGTCGGCCTGCCGTGAACGTTGACCGAGCTGCCGGCCATACCGTCACAGGTGCCAGATTTTAGTAGAAACTTGGCTCCTTTCCAAGGCCATCAATATCTGATACATTTTCATCCAATGCAGCAGTTGGTCGTGGTACCAGTGCTTCTGTGTCTGCCTCTCATGTGAGTTCCAAGCCTCCTCGCTTTTATCGAGCTCATGGTGATGCTAAGGCTAGCTCGATTGTTCTGGGCGATTCCCTTGTTAAGTACTTGCATACTCGCCTCGCCGGAAATAAGACCAGGGTCATCTCGTCTCCTGGTGCCAAATCATCCGATATGATCCACCTACTAAATGTACGACCAATCCTCAACCCATCGGTCAAGAAAATAGTCATTCAGGTTGGCAGAAACGACCTGGATCAATCGGTGCCATTGCCGACTCTTCTTCACAACATTGAACGGATCTTTGATGTTTGTCGAGCTCAAACGCCTAACGCCGAACTGCTCTTCTCCGCTGTTATACGAAAAGCTGGTTTTCCATTGCAAACACTGTTCATAACGCTTTAAGGAAGAAGTGGAGTAACTCCGGGATCTTCGTGTTGCCAAACTGTGTGTTGCTGGATTGCGGCGTTTAAAGGGGGTATCATCTGCGGACAGAAGCGAAATACCTGCATGCGAGTGAATGGCGGACCGCTGTGCGATTCACACAGAAAGTTAAATTTTTCCTCAACAAAGCGCCAGATTTTGATGTGGTTGCATATGGTGTAAAGCCAAAAAATGCGTGATTTCACACAAGTATAATGATCTCAAACTTTCGTCGGGTCAAACTCTTTATCCATTCGGGGAACAAAAGTGCTCAAGTTTCGATGTTATAAAATTTCGGGTTCCTGTCAGGTATTTTCAAAGATTGTGCAATTTTTTCCGTTGCAACATGGTTTAGATCTGCGTAAGAGTTGTTGAGGAAACCTTCCAGTTTCCAAAAATACAAAAATCATTTAATTTGAACACCATTCGGGAATTTTATGGCCAGAGATAACGCGACATGGCAGCATCGTTTTATCTTTGAGCGGGGAAGACGCCGCGGCTCCCTTGAAATCCTTGAGAGTCGCGGCCTCTTCCCCGCTTAAAAATGAAAGTATTTAAGCGGGATGCTTATGCTGCACATGTTTGAAGAATGGCATATGCGTAGCTTCTCACACTAACAACCTTCAAAAGGCGCTTGTCTAAGGATATGACGCTGAAACTTATCAAAATGTCTTATCTTTACCAATTTATACTATTGTGTTGTTAGACTGTTTTATAAGGTAGACACTGAGTTCAAGGCCGATTGGACAAGCTAATCAATTCTTGTGTGATATTTTTGTGCACCACTAACCAACCCCAACGTACACTCTAAATTTCAAGCGTCTTTTAAAAAGTCACTTTCCTATGTTTACCATTGTAGTCCAAAACAAGACATGACTTGCCGACTTTTTTCAGACTTGGTGTCTTTTTGCATTTTGCCTTTTAAAGTAGTCTAGAAGATTAATCGAAAAACCTTTTAGGCGCTTTTCGTCTTTCTAAGGATTTCTAAAACGACTCTTTGAAGCACTTTCGTCTATTTTTACAAACATGCAAAGCATAAAGATTCCAAGTCCGAAAAAAAGTCGCGTAAACGTGTCTCGTTTTGGACTACACAAAAGTGACTTTTTAAAAGACGTTTGTGTTTAGAGTGTAACTCTAATGCCCGGTTGCACCAACGTGGATCAAGCTTTGATCTCGGATCAAACACTGATCCGAGATCAAGCATAGGGTTTTAACATTGTCTGATCCAGGATCAGAATTTGATCCCAGATCAAAGCTTGATCCACGTTGGTGCAACCGGGCATAAGGTAGCCCCAGTAATCAGAAAAGTTTGGTACGTAGTTTTTCAGACTCTGAAGGACTTTAATTTGTCTGGCTTTTCACCCATATATTCGTGTATGTAGACATGTTCGATTGAGTATTGTTATCGCGCGGATATTATTTTCGATAAAATAAAGTAGGCCATGCTTAATGCTTGCTTGACACTTGTTTACCTCCTGCAATCGCTGCTTTCCTTGGCAATGCCGATGGTATTGTAGATATTGGCTTCTCATCAAGTTTTGCAGAAGTTAAAGATGAAGCTCCGGCATTACCTAAAAAGAAAACAACCCAAAACAAGAAATGACTAAAACATAGTGTAGGAAGTTCTAGATCCCTACCTTCTTAGTTGTTGTCCTGTGCGCATGAAGGATCAAATTGTAAATAAAACATTTTTTAATAAAATCTCTCGCGATACGTTGTTTTTCCCTCACCTCATTTTTTATTTCAACGCCGAAGATATAAAATGAAATCGAAAGTAATTTTTATAATTAAAATGAACATTATGTTAAAAAAATGAATGAAAAATCAGGTGACGCTTCAGTGTGGTATTTTTGACTGTAGAGTTATTCCCAATACAACAGTTAAAATCAAATCAAAAGTTAACTTTTTGACGTAATTTGTGTGATATCCTTCAACAATCATAAAGTCGTATCTGGTCGCAAAATCGGGAAAAAACTCGGCTTGTTTCGATTTTGCTCGAGATTATGTCTACTAGTAGTATCAATTATTAAATTAAGAGAGGATAATCAGTGAAATGGGAGCAGAATAGTTTGAAGGAAGTAAATGATACTATTGAAGCAGCATCAGTTTGTTATTTACACCAGCCCCATCACATAGTGTATTATTGAATAAACTGAACCCAAACTGTCCCAAAATACAATGACTTTATCTTTCAAGTAAACTTCAACAAGAGAAAACTGACCATTATGGTCTGACATTTCAAACCAAAGCAGAATATATCAAAGCTGATGCGTCCTGAGTTGCGACAAATTCTCATGCCCGAAAAATAGGTAACCCTTTGCCATTTGCGGATTTCTGGCCTAAAAATACAAAACCGCCGTCAAATAGTCTGCACAACCCTCTACGAGAATTTGTCGCGATAACTGACCAACCCCTAATTATTTGTTGCGATATGCAAGCAACCTCCAAACACACCCCAGATTTCGGTTGGTTTGAGATTTCGTCTAGAAATTAGCAGATGGTTTCTCATTTGTTCTGTGTATTTGTCTCCATGAAATACGCCGAAATGAGCGAGATTTCTTGAGTTACGTAGAGCGCGTTAATTGAACTGGGAGATGGACCTGGATGTCAGATATCAATCACATCCCGTTGTAAATAAAATTAGATTCGTGGGGAATGAGCGCTTGCAACTAGTCAAGATCCGCATGAAATTGTCACTCCACATGACAGTTTTGTAAAAAACGTTAAACGATTTCCAAATCGTAGCAATCATTGAAAAATAAAAATTAGCAGTTGAAATAAAAAGATTTGTGAAAAATGCGATAAATTTGTGATGTCAAATTTAAAAAATACCGGTATTTTAGTGGCAAGTTTTACTTTTTTGAAGTTCATTAGTGCAACTGACTCAGCAAGTGCGTTGTTTCACTTAATATCCTAAATTCTACGCTTAAAATAACTGGCAACACAAAATCTTGTTCCCTCGAGATAGTGTATCTAGTGTAGAGGGAAATGATACCTATACACACCTCACAATCTTTCTAAGGTTCGGTCTATGATTAAATTGCGGCCAATAGCCAACTGCGTTTGCTCTACAAAAATGTATGCCTGCTGAAAAGTGTCGAAGTGGGAATACAGTACAATTTCTGAACTATTCACACCTTGGGCTTCATTCCAGTCCACGGATTTCCGAAAAATAGTAATCCATTGCATTTTAGACTCTCCTCCGTAACTAGTCATGCGACTTTATAACCTACAAACCTACAACCATTAAAAGTTTTGATTGCACCCGTACACGTCTCCGTCACTAGCTTATTGCGATTCTGACATGTCGGAGTAGATCGAAACTGATTTTCTTTCAGCCGTCACTGATAAAATACAAGAGGATACAGTTAAAAAAGTTCGGCTACCTTTACTGTCATCTATCTTTATCTTCTTCTCTGGTGTACCTATGCCAGCAAAAAAAGGAAGTTATGCTCGTGCAATACATTTGACCAAAGCTCCTCTTGAAATAGTTATATATTCCATTTTTGAAATACGTTGCTGAACAACATATAGTCCAGTACTGATCTCGCAAAACATCTCCCTTTTCATGCAGCTTAAACACTGTGACGAAAGTTTCTCTTTGCAGTGAATGACGACGCAATTTCGGAGATAGACAGAAGTTTATGGGTGTGCTATAGGAGAATGACAGATGTTCAAGAAATTTTTGACTTTGCATGAGGTCTTTCACAGTGTTTGGAGTTGAACTGTTTGAATGAGAAGTTGTGACCTATAGTACTTCCTCATCACAACTAAAGCACAAAAGTCAAGTTTCAAAACGCAAATTTGAACAGGCAGGATTAGAATTGGCCAACCACACTGCCAATCGGTAAATCATGCCCCGTCCTTTTTTATATTTTCCTGCGTCTCCAAATATCTTCCTAAGATGATATCTGAACATCGATGATGATATCTGTACATCATATTTGTACATGATATCCGTCTATCCATTAGAGGAAAATGCTTTGCTAATGACGAATGTTGTTGAAGTCTGTGATTGAAAGCTGAAGGAGGAGACAACGGAATTTTTCCTGATGAGCAATCAGCACTGGAACATTGATTAAAGAAATGTGTTTAGTTGGATAACATCATGTGGATAAATGATGAGTTTGCCGACCGTCGAAAGTCATTCCTTCCTTGTAAGGGACATTTACTTCTGTACAGCCTTTGTACAAGGTGTTTGACCGAAAGTTATGTATGTGATAAGGGAATTTAGGAAAGTGATTCTGAATTTCCATAAGCATTTCTGAGCATTTTCACCATCATTAAAATCATGAACTGGAATCATCAAAGTGTAATTCCTTCGTCAAAAAATTCGCAATTGCAAAGCCTATCAGGCTGCCATATTGATGGCACGTTTCTACACATCGTCTCTAAAATAAAATGCACACCAGAGTGATTGCCCCTGTTTGTCCTCAGCATCCAGTTCTGGTTGAACCATAGTTGTCGCGTCTCTGGTTGTTGTGTTCTGGCTATATGTGTCATGACGTTTACATATAGAGGATGGAAACAATCCACCGAATCAGAAAAATCACCGGGAATTCACTACGATAGTGAAAATTGTCCACATGAAGAGTAATGAAACACCAATAAAGATAAAACATTTCGTTATAAAAGGCAGTAAAGTAGAACTCAGGATAAGTATGGAATGTGCAAATCATCCACAAATTTTAAATGAACACAATCGGGCAGTTTCAAGCCTTCACAGCATTCGAATTGGGTTTTAAAATTGGGTTTAAACCTTTGTGGGCGCATTTGCTTTTAATTTTTTTTTTTTTTTTTGGGCCTTTTGTAATTCTTTGTTCTTTCAATCTTTCAAGCGCAAAGAAACTCTAAGTTAAAGCAAGAATTTTGGTCCAACCCTGACCAACCATAATCTTTACTGATATTCACAAAATAATTGGAATATTGTTACACGGAGCTCTTTTTTGACGTTATTCATGTTAACTGCCCTTTCAAAACCATTAATTCATAATCATTAAACGCTTCAAAATTTTTTTAATTGATTTTATTGATGAAATTTTCATGCAGTTTTCAAGGATGTCTTTGCAAGAAAACATCCTTTGATAAATTTCGAATTTGGTTCGGACACTTCGTGTTGATGCTCAATTAAACTGACATTGCCCGTTTCTATTATGTGACACGTCAGTAATTTCAATGTAATCAGTAGTGATATCAGTAATATGAATATCATCGATGCCTAATTTCGACACGAATGAGGGGCTTCAGTTATGGAAATGCTGGAATTCAAATGTTAACAAAATCCAAAGCCGGACTCATGGCTTATACATAATTCGCATCGAAATCGATACAGACTAAATCTGCCCAGTTTTCTGCTGGGTTTCAATCGCATGCTTATTTTAAGCGTGTAAGTGTGTTGTTTTCCGTTTATTCGTTTTCAGCATAAAAACCAGTTGAAAACAAATAAAAAAATCGCATTCGCAGTTTTGCTTAACATTTTATTCAATTTAAGAAAGTAAAAGTTGTATGCTCATTTATAGGAATGTGCTTTTGGGAGAAAATAATATTGGGTCTCTAATTTCTTAAAATAACCCGCGTATTTTATTTTATCAACAAAAATATGAAAGTTAACTTCAATATGCTGACGACAGTGCACATTCCTTCGCCGACCCGAGTGCATTTTGAACTCATGCTGAAAAGAAACTGACCATGAACACACGTTAATTTTGTTTTGATATACTCGTAAAAAGTGTCATTTGTCGATATATCAATGATCCACGCATGATTATTTCTGGATTGGTCAAAATATTTTAATACAATTTTTGTTTCAACTATATGAAAGGGGAAGTTTATAGCTATTCGTAGCTATTGCCAGATCTGAATTCTCTAGCTTTGGCGAAAATTATAGCTTTTCAAAGTTTCTTTTATCCGGTTTGTTTACAATGATGAGTGTCATTATTGCCCGAATTCTGGCTGGTCTGCCTCCGTTTGATGTGATCAATTGTGCAATATACATCGCTAAAGATTTCTAAATCGCCAATTCAATTTAAGTGTAGGTATTTTCTCAATGAGGTTGGTGCATCTATGGGATGGGATTTATAATGGTGACGCCCACATACACGATGATAAGGAAAAGATTTGGCGCTTCTGACTTTTAGGCCGACGTAAAAAGTTATCTGCATCTACAGTTATTGTTTTTTTTTATAAAAGGAAATGGATTTCCGCTCCATCATGCAATGTAACAGAGCGTACCTCTTACAGAAGCTTTCTCCAAAAAACATAAAGTCGCATAAATTCGCATGGCACGTAAACAATAGTTTGTACAAACATCAGTGTTTAATAATTCTAGTTC
>JASGXE010007882.1:0-19229 GCA_030068105.1 Sinentomon sp. SZTP_YWyxl
AGCACTTATTTCAGTTGTGCTGGTAGTGAGACCAGACACAAGTGTCAACGTCTTGTTTGATAGTCGTCTGGTGGGGCCAAAGGTTCACACCAAATGGTTGGCTGTGGCTGTAAAGGAAGGAGGCTGTGATCTTTTGATAAAGACATCTTTCATAAAGAGGAGACCAGGGCAAGAGGTGACTGGGAGAATTCACAGCCAAAGTTTCCGAATAGAACAAGTTTGTTGGAAGTGGTTGATGGTTTGGGCTTGGAGAACTGTCAAGTTAAAACAAGCAGTGGGTAAAGATTGAGAAAGGAGACGAAGAGTGGATACGTCTCCAGGAAGCTTGGAGAAGTTTTGAATTGATCTGGAGTCAGGATGGTGGGTTCAAGCAGACCGTGAAGAACTGTTTAGAAGATCGATTGTGAAGTGTTTGTACCTATTCACAGTGCATTGTTAATTAAATTGTTTTGAATTGATGCTTATTGATGAGTGTATAATTACCTACCTTATAGTTTAGTTCCTTTTATCTCTTGTTTAATAAAATTTAGGTTCCTTCAAGGTGACTGAAGTCAGTTATCAGAAACCTGTTTGGGGTTGGTGATAAAAGCCTGTACCTACCTAGTGATTCAGATTGGGGTTAGGGTTTGTGCTGAATCTTTTGCTTAAAGTGAGCTACGGACAAGAAGAAAGAAGAAGTGACAGAGAGAGAGAAGGAAGATTACTGATAGAATAGAGGAGGTAAGTGTCCACGTTACACAGTCAATTTTCAGGATTTTCCTGAATGAATGCCAAGAATTCCACAGCTTGATGAAAACCATTCACTTTGAAATAGAAGCAAAAATTGGTTCGAATGTTCCAAAACAGAGGCTCAAACTGAGTAATTTGACTGGAAAATTCCCTTTTGGCATTTCGATTTCCCTGACTTTTCCAGGTTTGGCAGCAAAAGTCCTTGAATTCCCTGACTTTTCCAGGTTTACCAGGTATTCCAGGTTCTTTTTTCAAATTCCCTGAATTTTCCAGGCAGGTTTTCCAGGTCGCTGGCAACCCTGTGATTCCAGTTCCGGATACACGATTGAGATCCCGTAAAAACGATTCTGATTCTTCCGTTTCCCATTTCTCACATTATTCCAGCACATTTTGGTTCCGATTCTGACACATAATCCGAAAAAGTAGATCATCTTCAGCCAGGAAGTACTATTTTTGTAAAAATAAAGGCTTGGGGTTATTTACCCTTGGTAGTTTTCAAATTTTTGTTCCTTCAATCTCCGTTCTTGCTTCAATCTAGATACTTTGTTCACTTGCATCATTGGTTTTAAATGAACTGTCTCCTTTTTTTAATAGACCGACCTATTCCAACCTTGGGAGGTTGGAATTGAGGTGTGAATTGTGCTGCGGCTCAAGTAAAGCTTCTGTGTGTCACTGTTTTGGAAGTGATACAGCTAGGTGGAAATGTTGTAGGTGCTCTGGAATGGTGGGAATTTTATGCCGCGGAACTGTTTGCACCTCGGTTTGAACTCCCCATGGTTGGTCATGAAAATGGAATTGACAATTAATTTTGCTTGTATGCGATAATTCCAGTCCATTCTAAATCACGTTTAGTTGTTTTTTAGAAGCTGTACTTATCCCCTTGCAGTTCACACTGGTGGTTAGGATGGGCTACAAGCAACGAGAAAGTTGCTTTTGCCCTCTGTCCTTTTTAGACAGGTATAGGTACCTACCTGCCTATTTCATGGCAGATTAATTACCATGGTTGTGTGTTGAGTTTTTCCACACTCCATTATTAATGTTGTTTACTTCTTTTTTCTTGCCAGGTGGAGTGCCTTGGGCACTCCAAAATCTTTTAGGCTTGCATACCATGCACAATGAGAATTTTGGAAAATGTGCTTTGTTTTTGGATTACGACCCTATTTTGTGTGCCAACTGGAACTGCAACTCTCATCAACAACTATCTGCAACCCGATTCACTTGATTTCGACAATGTATGCATGTCATTGAGGTAAGCATGTGACTGCCAAATTTTATCTGTTAAATATTCTCCTTGCTTCTTATTTTGAATTGGCTTGGAAAATCTTGGGGGGAAACCTTGTTTTTCATTTGAATTGATGTTGAGACAAATCAAAAACTGGCATTTTTGGGGGTCGTAAATTTTAAATTTAAAAATTAAAATTTGAAAATTTAAATTCCGCACAATCATTCACTCCCTCTCTGCCACTGTCTGCATTTTTTGCATGGGCAATCCAAAATTTAATCAAAACTGGCTGTTCTGAATACCTGTTAACTGATTTCATTGTAAAAAATGTTCGATTGCTCTCAATGTGTATGTGTGTACCTTTGTCTGTTTATGAATGCTAAAGAAAATAAAAACCACAACAACAGAGAAACAGATTGGCGATGGTGAACTGGACCAGGGGCGGTTTGGCTGCTGATTTGCCAGGGGGAAATGCACCCTAGGGGCAACATAGACTTGACGATACGTTGCACTTCGCGCAATGCAGGGGGAGGGGTTTGGGGAGTAGGTGTCCCCCTCCCCGAAGAGGGAAAATTTGAAAAAAAAAATGCAACCTCCAAATGGTGCACAGAATGGTGCATTTCTTTTTCAAAAACAGAGCTTTTTCGAACCACCAGTCATCAGGAGGTATTGCCAGCAATGAGTGGAGAATGATGACACTGGACAGGCAATGAAACGCTGGTTTCAGTTTGACTTCAACTGAAAAAATGTTTTTACGGCTCTTGCTAAAAATACAAAAGTTCAGGAAGTCATTGCCAGGCTTGACCAACCGGCTGAGGGTAGGCCTATTGCCGGTGTTCGGGAGGAGAATGCTCTTCTCAATGAGAATGCTTCTAGTGCTTCTACTGAAGAGAACGCTTCTACTCGTGGTATCCATGGTTGTGTGCTAGGTAACACTATTTTCTGTGGCTTTTCATTATGCCACTCTCTGTTGTCATCTGATGTCTTAGGATTTTCCCACTTTGCCACAATCAATAATTTGCCACCAACTAATAAAGAGCATGTGCTGCATGACCATATACCTACGACTGTGACTTTGGAATAAATTAAATTGTTGTGTTCTCACTGATTAATTATTTTTAGAGACGTGCTCTTTGTGATGAAATGAATTGCAAATTGATTAAACAATTTATCGAAATAGTAAATACCAATTTCATTTGAACTTTTTGTCAAATTCAATTTTTTGAGGAAATTAAATTAAAAAAAAAAAAAATGCAAAACTGCAGCAGCAGGCACAAACACCTGAGCCAACAGGGGCAGGCGCAATGAAAGTGAAAAACAACTCGCATCACCGGCCACCACAACCCCAACTCAAGTGCATCGCAGCACTCGTCCCTTATCACTCGCAGTGAACTGAGAATGGCAGTAGGTACTCAGCTCAGACCAATATCTCAGACAGACGATGTGACAACGTCACCGAGTTCGGAAGTTCCAGCATGATGGGGCGGGCGGGCACTGGCTCCAGTCCGCACAGTGGTCACATAAAGCCACAACAACACATTATTAACCGGTCAAGCCCGAGCGCCGTGCATTTACGTCCGCAAAAAAAACAAACCGCGTACGAGCGACGTAGATAAACGTCAAGACCGGCATGATGTGATTGTACGGACGACGTAAATAAACGTCGGCATGGGTATTCCATTTTCAAGGGATTTCAATTTAATTACGTAATATCAGCACCACTCAAAAATATTCACAGCCGGAAAGAGGAAAAATCGGCGATTTAGCAGACGTTTATTCCGCCAAAATCGGTCCAACCGTTTTCAATCAGCGCACTTTTCAAATTTCCCGCTTTTTTCTCTCAGGTTCCTGTTGGGCTGTTGAAGGCGCCTTTTTTTTCGCGATCGCGCGACATCTGCCGCCCGCCGAAATTTGAATTTTCGGGCGGTTGAAAGACGCGCGAATCAGCCGACGCTTGTTTCACGTGAATTGTTGCATTCGTTCAGAAATGGCGTCGCATTGAAATTTCCTGTTTTTCCAGTTTTTGCTCAATTTTGATGCGGTTTGAAGCGTTTTGTGGGTATCTTGGCCGTTTTTTTTGTGCGGAGGTGTTTTTTGTTGTTGAAAACATTAAATTATAGGCGATTTTAATGACACGGAGCAGAAATCTGGCTTGAGTGGGCGTGAAATGCATGCATTTCCGATTTTTCCGTTTTTCGAAAATCCTTGCAGATATTATTAATTCCGTCAGGGGCGACATTCCGTGTTTCCGAAACGCGCTGAAAAACATTTTAAAACCAGAATTCGCAATTTCGGGCTTGACCGGTTAACATTGCAGAAATACAGACTGGAGAGCAATTTGGCAAGAGGGGAGAGGTCAGGGAAGTTGGAGAATACAGACAAAAATGCTTGGCCGCTGCTTTGACTTCTAGCACTTTGTTTTGGTTCGAACGGTTCGATTTCTTCCATGTTCGCCAGTCGCTCATGGCCTCCTGAAACGACAGGAGAGGAGGGGTTATTTCTTTATGGCAAACGGGCAACACATGTTGGCTGGGGCAACGGCTGGGTTTCCCGCATCCCCGACCGGGCCAGACAGCCCCTGAACTGGACACAGATTGTTCAGAGTTTTATGCAAAATTCACTGAGAAAGGCTATAAACAAACACAGAGCAAATTCTGCAGGGTAGGGAAGAAACCATTTTTTAGCAACTCCACATCAAAACTGAAAGGCCATTTTTCTGCTTGTTTGTTATTTTGATATTCAGTTTAAACAAAACATTTCAAATTTTGATGATTGAAAATTTTTAAACTTAATGCTACCCTGCTGTTCCTATAAGGTAGGCAGGTTGGTAGGTTAGGTGCCAACCTAATTTATACACTGATGAAAAGATACATAGGTATTCTTTGGACAGGGTCAGGGTTGGAAAAAACACGTTCTTTTTTTAAATACATAAAAAATGTTTTAAACGTTTAAAACATGTTTTTTTGTTTGAAACGTTTTTTTCTCCATCTGTTTTTTGCATTGTTTAAAACGTGTTTTAAACATGTTTTAAACTGTTTTAAACGTGTTCCAAAAGCTTCCAAGGCTAAATTTGCAGCAATTTAGTAACAATGGTACCTACCTACTTGAAAAAGGCAACAATAATGGGTTTATTGGAAAAAAAAAAAAACAGAAAAGCGTTGAAACTTGAGTTAAAAGCAAAAAGTATTTCTTTTGTTTTTGCAGATTGTTTCAAACGCACCATTTCACACAAGTTGCGGTTGTTTTAAACATGTTTAAAACATAATTTTGTATTAAACAAATTGTTTTAAACAAGTCATGGTTGTTTAAAACAGATTGTTTTAAACGAACAATACCTGGACAGGGTATGGTTGACAGAAATTGTCCCATCTTTGATCCCATTTGACCACTGTCCAGTTCTTTAGACAAAGACCAAAGAACAGGACAGCAATCGAATGGGATCAAAGGTGTGACCATCTCTGTCAATTCATACACTCTTCTTGGGATGAACCAATTGGTGCGCGATGAAAGTAACGACGAACTTTGCAATGATGATATTTGCAATGATAGGGTTCGACTAAAACACTGGTATTTCAGTCACAAATGTGAAAAGGCGAGTTTTTAAAATCTCCCTGAATTTTTTATTTTCTGAAAACTTTCAAGTACAATAAAACTTCCAAAAAAGTGGAAGGTTTAGTCAAAGCAGCCAAAGAATGGACAATCTCTGACCGAGATGGTCATCAGCTTTTTTTGGAATGCCTAGGTAAGCGTGTGTGGCAGGCATGTAGCCTGGCACTTCTCCTCACCGTTGTCAGAAATATCAGCGTCATCAAGCGGTCTAAAAAAGCAAAAATATTTCCGAAGTTTGAAAAAAACCTGGCGTTTGCCTTTTCAAATGTTTGCAAGGCATGACAAGGTCATGTGTATCCCACTGGTTCCCCCCAGGTCTGGGTCCGACTAAAATGCAGGTCACGCAGGTTCGTGCGGAAGAAGACAAACGCAGGTCGCGCATGTCTGCAAGTGGTAAAACAAAATCATGTTCTCGTTTTGATTTTTGGAATTAAAAAACAAAAGTAAAAGTAAAGTAAAAAAAGTGGGACAGGTTGGCCATTTCCAAGCTGCAGGCCGGCATTGTAGTGCTGCAGGTCGCATGATAAACCTAAAATCTGCAAGTCGGTCATTTCCGAGCTGCGGGAATCGGCATTTTGGCATTGCAGATCGCATGCAAACCAGCAGGTCGGCCATTTCCGAGCTGCAATTTACATGTGACCTGCAGCTCGAAGGTGGCCAATCTGCAGGATTACATGCAACCTGCAGCACCAAAATGTCGACCTGCTGCTGATATAGGCCTATTACAATTTAGCACAGATGTTCAAAATGGCAAATGTGCCAATTCTGGCATAATATGTAGTTAAAACCTCAAAGAAACAATCGTTTCACCAAGAAACAATCATTTCGAATCGTAGGTATTATGCCGACCTGCAGGATTACCTACATGCGACCTGCACCACCATACTGCCGACCTGCAGCTCGGAAATGGCTCACCTGCAGGTTTACATGCGATCTGCAGCGCCAAAATGACGACGTGTAGGTAACTTGGAAATGGCCGACCTGCCGGTTTTATTCGACTTTCAGCACCAAAATGCCACCCTGCAGCTCGGAAATGCCCAACCTGCAGTCTTGTACGCGAGCTGGAGCGCCACAATGCTGCCCTGCAACCCGAAAATGCCCGACCTGCAGGTTTACATGCGATCTGCAGCACCAAAATGCCGATGCAGACATGCAACTTGGACATGCCTGACCTGCAGTCTTGCATGCAACCTGCAGCGCCATAATGAAGACCTGCAGCTGGGAAATGCCCGACCTGCAGGTTTGCAGATAGGTACCTACCTGCAGCACTAAAATGGTGGCCCGCAGCTTGGAAGGAAATGGCCGACCTGCAGACCTGCGTTTTGGTCTTTTTCTGCACCAACCCGCAGAACCTGTGCTTTAGTAGGGTCCGCAGGGCACACCTGTGATGTTGGTATCCACCCATTGCTTGTCCTCCTGTTGCCTAATATCCGCCTACAAGGCCCGGTCGAACACGGATCACAATTCACCACATGCCTGAGTTGCATGACTGAGCGACCACCAGAAAATCAGACTTCAGTCAGAGACAGACAGAGAGAGAGAGAGACTCGTCAGCCGTCACCTGCACCTCTGACCGCAGTGTTGCCAGACAGTTTTTTCATTTTGTGCATGATTTTTTGCCAAAAACCGCAAGAAATCCAAAGATTTTTTTAAATCATAAGATAGGTAATTCGCAAGAAGGAATGTTTGCTGTTTGCAGGATTCTGCCCCAAATTTCGCAAAAAATTGCATCGCAACATATTGGGGTTCACGACAATTTCTTGCTGTGACAAGCGACGAAGGGGCTCTTGTCGGATGATGAAGGAGTTCTCTGTGTGTTCGAAGCCTGTTTGTGGGTGCTGGAACAACACAACCGTAAGTTTTTGTATATTTACCTACCTGGCTGTAATGTCCGCCGGTAAAAAAAAATGAAATGAAATAAAAAGGGGGCAACCTGCATTAGTGCATTACAATAACTTTTCGCGGAATTGTACGACGATAAAAAAACATGTTATTGGGGCAGCCGTTTAAAACAGGGTCCTTCTAAACCGCAGATTCTGCGAAAACCAATCAAACCTAATCCAACCTGTGGTTACCGTTACGCATAATTCCGAATTCGCTAAACACCATATCTAGTGGTCTACCATGGTCCACTTACGGAGTACTTTACAATGCCCCTTTTCAACATGAAAATGTCAAGAGGTACCTTCCTAGGGCCTGCCTACCTTGATTCATGTCATCATTTTTGGGTGTCATTGCAGGCAGAATTCTGGAAAATTTATTAGGGATGTGCAAATCCTTTCGAATCCAAAAATCTTGAATCCGAATCTTTCTCTTTTCCAGAAGCTCGAATCCGAGCCAAATCCGAATCCCGGTTGGAAAATCGAACCCGAATCCGAATCCCCAAAAAATTCTCGAATCCGAATCAACTCGAATCCAAATGGGATCGAATCCGAATACTCCTCGAATCCCAGAATAGGGGTAGATGCCAACAGTAGGTACCTACTTTTCTGCAGCGGTGTACAAATTTATTTGCACCATTTTCCAGTTTCCACATTATTTTCAAATCATGATTATCAATGCAACTGTTGAATGAAAAAATAATGTTTGAGTTGAAGTGTTATGAGATTCATGTGAGGATTTCTGCGGTGCCAAGTTGAACATTTTTCTCCCATTTTATGTTGGTACCATATTTATGTAGGATTCTAGGTACCTACTAGGTAGTAGGAAAGGTAGGTCAAGGTAGTAGGAGTGTACCGGATTGCAAAAAGGCCTCCTTGCAAGTTCCACAGCCATCACTTTGTGGCATCCCGCACCTAATTTGCTCACATGCTGCTCCGCGTCACTGTTCAATCGAGATGTCGGAGCATGAACTGGCTTCAAATTCAGGTCTGACAGGCGACAGACAGGGCCACAGGGCTCTGCGATCGGTGGTTTTTTGCCTCGAATCAAATATCGAATATAGGACGTAGAAAATTGAAATCGAATCGATTCGAATACCTACACAAGCCTGAAAAACTCGAATATGCCTACGTATCGAATTCAAATAGGAAGTCGAACAATTTTCTGAAAATGACCCGACGCAGGTGCCCACCTTCTTGTAACTTGATAGACCAATTATTTTGCTTCTCTCTTTGTTGTTCCACACACTGGAAATCCGAGAACAGTAAAATCATTGTAGTCTCGTCTGGAAATCATAGAATAAAGTAGGTACATAGTCATCTTTCTCTGGTAGGTAATCGTGGAATAAAGCAGGTGGTAGGCCTACCTCCTACTTACCTCAAGTAACCATTTTCTCTTGTAATCAGTGTATAAAGAATTCATTTTACGTAGGGTGCTTTGCATTGCCTAAGTCTTTGGCCTGGTGCCATAGGTAGGCTATTTGGAACAATGCTGCATCCATTTTCTAAGAGTATATGAAAATCAACCAAATGGAGCATCAGCCTGTTGGAGAATCAGCACAGGCTGATGCTCCATTTGGGGAAACCCTTTTATGCATTGACTCTTTGATCGGCCGGTGTCGCCTGTCGGTAGTTGTCATTCGCCTGTGTCGGTCGCTGCCAGCAGCTTGTGTCGGTCACTGATTCAGAAGCCGGGTCTGTAAGCAGCTTATTCAGCAGCAAGTGTCGGTCGATGTCAGCAGCGGATACCGTCGGTGTCAGCAGCCGGTGTCGGTCCGTGTCGGCAACCAGCCGATATTGGTCACCGATTCAGCAACGGGTGAAGGTTGCATACCTGACCTGGTTCGTTGCTATTTGTTTGTTTTTTTCTTTTTTGACATTGCCACCCACATTGGGTTTCTAAAAATTCACTTCATGCACCAATGGTTTGCACTTGCATTCCACGTTTCGTTTCTTTTTGTGTAACCTACATCCGTTCACCTCGCTGGCCGAAAAGATGCATGCTGCCTCGGTGAGAGAACATGACGACTTGATTGTTGTCGTGGTAATTGCCGAGGCAAAAAAATGATGCATGTCTGACCGGGGTTGATGCATGCCTGACCGGGGTTTACCACGTCCAATGGCTTTTATTGCCTGTGGCCCCCAACATAGTTTAAAAAAAAAAAAAAAAAAAAAAAGGTCGCTGATTCAGCAGCCGATGGTGGTTGCTGATTCTGCAGTCGATGCGAGTCGGCAATTGCTGATTTAGAAGTAGGTATCGGTCGCTGATTTACCTAACAGCCGGTGTCGGTCGCTGATTCTGCAGCCAGTTTGTCACTGATTCAGCAGTTGGTGTAGGTCGCTGCTGTCAGCAGCCCGTTTCGCTCATTGATGTCCGCAGCTGGTGTCGGTTACAGATGTCAACACGTGTCGGTCTTCACCACCCATCACCCAATGTCACCAGCGATGTCGGTCGCCAATTCTGCAGCCGTGTCGTTTGCTGGTTCAATGGTTGGTGTTAATCGCTGATTCAGCAGCCGGATTCAGTTTGCTGATTCAGCAGTCGCTGCTGTTCGGCGCCGAAGCAGACAGGTAGTGTCTCTCACTGATCTTAGGACAGCGGGTATCCTGTGGTGTCAGTCGCTGATGTCCGATAGTCTAATGACACTTCTGTTGGCCGCTGATGTCAGCAATCAGCAGCTGGTATCGGGACACTTTTCAGGAGCCGATGTTGGCCTGATTCTGCATCTAGTGTCCATCACTGATTCAGCAGCCGGCAAGTATTGGTCGCTGATTCAGCAGACTGTGTTGGTCACTGCTCGTTACCAGCAGACGGCGTCAAGTGCACCTGATGACAGCAGTTGTCGGTCGCCACTCGCCAATACAAGATTGCGAGTCGAAATTGGAAGTCAGCTCTTGTTTTGAAACTTTAAACTGAGAACACTCTCCTCTTGATGAAAGCAGTGTGTTTGAAATCAAATCCACCAGTACCTGCGTTTTGTGCGTAATGCTTGCTTATCCAACACCATTTATTGAGTTAGCAAGCATTTCCAATAATTTCAAGCAATCATTCCCAGAGCAACAATTTCCGGAAAAAATGTTTCCGGCGGGATATCTTTCCTTTGACAGATGAGTAGATGACAACTCGGTTTTTGGTTCTTGACATCTTTCTAGTGGTTGGACCAATGCCTAGCCACCAGAAAGATGTCAACAACCAAAACCTGAGTTGTCAAAGGAAAGATATCCCGTCAGAAACAATTTTTTTTTTTCTGGGAAATTAACACTTTGTCTGTTATTGGCACTATACAAGCCACCAAAGATTTTGCACCCTTTAAACTTCCTTCAGCCAATTCGTTTCAGCACGTGGCGCAAAGCTTAAATTTTTGTTTCAATCAACAAAATAAAGTCTGAAATTTCAAAATTACAAGAGTGGAAAGTGCTGAAATTCAAGGAACATGCCACAAATGCTAACCGAACCGAACTGAAATTATAAAATTTTTCCAAAATTAACTACACAGTCGAAAGGCAAGGCTAGGTGTGTGTGTGTGGAGAAACCTGGACAGGGACGTGTACCTCCTAGAAGCAACCACATTCCTTTGCTTAGTTGAGTAACTGCCCACCAGCACCAGAAGGCTTGGGTAACTGCCAAATTCTAAAAATCCCCAGTGCACCACACCACCAGCAAGCAGGCTGGCACTCCCATCACACTGCCAGCAACCATTTGTTTGTTTTTCCAACCCAAAACAGCCCCAATGCCCAACAACAAGTTGCCAGTAGACAGTGGTGATCATTGCAAGAAGCAGAAGCCAAAAAAAGAACAGGTTGCACAGTGACCAAGTTTATAAAGTTGCAGTTTTCGTTGTCCTTGAATACCACATCTACCCAACTCTTTCCTGGCTGTTTTCTTGAATGTGCTGCAAAAAGTTACCCATGGGAAAAGAAAACTCAAAAACAACGAAACAGACCACACATTTCACAACAAAACACCAAGAAAAGATCGCGGACGCACACACGTCACACACAAACCGGAGACGGCGGCGGCCATTTTGATATTCAAATATGGCCGACGGCGCATTCTTTTGTTTTCCAAAACGGGAAAACGCGATCGCGGCCACAATTTTTTTTTTTTTTTTTTTTTGCAAAGCGCGGCAGTGTTTTTTTCTGTTCAATGTTTCAAAATTCCAAAAAATTTCTTGGATTCGAACCGATTTTCGAATCCTTTTGTCGAATCCCAATCCTGAGTTGCTCGAATCCGAATCCTGACAAGCTCGAATCCGAATCCAACTCGAATCCGGATTCGAATTTCGAATCCAAAATTTTCGAATTCGAATCCTGGATTCGGATTCGGATTCGAGCTCGAATCCGAATCCGAATCCAGGATTCGCACACCCCTAAAATTTATGCATTCCTTAAAAGTGACAAAAAGCAGGTGGGGCACTAAAGGAAGGGACCAGACTGCCAGCTTTTGATGCGACATTTGACCTGCTGGTTGCCCATGGTTGCTGTTGTATAAAACAGCTGTTCCACTCGCGTTTGTCATTCAGTGTGATCTTGACACACTGATCCTGCTTGAGTGGTGAGCATTTTGTCGACAAAAAGTGTCCACAGAACCAACTCCTTCATTCTCAATTACTCTAAAAGAGCGCGACTCCAATTCCAAAGAGAGAATAGAATGGTTCCGAAAGCCGCCGCGTCGACGATCCAAAGCGTGGGTAAAGCTCAGCCTTTTGGATTTTCCGCTCCTGCAATTTTTTCTAAACGAACAGAATTATTGCTCCAGAAATACGCTCTGTTTTCGTTCGAAAATCCCGAAATCGTTGTCCAATATTGACTGAAAGCCGAAAGAAAGTCGCAACATTATTCTTCAAAAGGAGCAAGGAAACCAGCAAGTCGCAAGACATTCTCAAAAGTCGCAAGATCTTCGCAATCGGCAAGACACCGCATTTCGACGTTCATCCGGATTGAAGCAGACGATGCAATCCAGAGGCGCCAAAGTATGGGAAAGTGGGCATTGTGTCGTCCAGAAATGATGAGATGGATGTGGAAAGGTGCTGTGGTGCCAGCTCTGACATATGGTCAGGAGGTATTATGTTTGGGAGCGGGGGTTGAAGGCCTTTTGAACAGTGTCCAGAGAGATGTGGGTTTGAGGGCCATGGGGGGAAATAGGCTGGTAGCTCAAGCTGGGTTGGATGGAGAGTGGGCATGTGCAAGTTTTGAGGTGAGGGAAGCTAGAGCTAAGATGGATACTTGGCAAGGCTGCAATACATGGATCGGGACCGTTTTGGAATAAGGTTTTCATGTATGTGCAGGCAATGAGTAGGGAAACATCATGGCAGAAACGGGATTCGTCAAATTGAAAGGGAAGGGTACATTAGGGGGGGCGGAGGTACATGGATCTGGAATCCGAGAAAGATTGTGTACGCAGAGAAAGGAGAGAGATTGAACAGGAGCAGTGGCATCGGTGGAGAAGGGAAGTGTCACAAAAAAGCTCACTGACTGGGTATTCGGTAAAGGATCAAATGAGTTGGGATGGAATATATGATGGTTCTTTTGGCAGCGACTTGTTGTTTCGGGCCAGGGTGGGTGCTCTAGAAACTGCGAGACGGGTGCGTTGGGTGGATGGGAAGGAGGAATGCAGGCTCTGTGGGGCAGAGTCAGAGGACTTGTGCCACATATTCCTGTGGTGCAAGTCAATGATTGAAGAGAGACGTTTTTCTGGGTGGATGGATGTGGACAGAGGTGCTAACAAAGAGCAGGAATGGGCGCTTGTTCGTGAGCGACTGGGAATAGGGAGGGAGAAGGAATCAGACCAGTGGGTGGAACATGCGAAGCAATATCTTGTGAAGTGGAAGGGAAAGGTATTTCTGCTGCCTTGGAGTGAGGGTGGTTGGAGATTTTGTTTTTCTTTATCCATTTTTTCGGATCCGATCTGGTGCATTGCCACGGGGTTGATATACACGAGGTTTGGGAAAGGGTCGGGGACCCACGCCCAGACCTAAGCCGGGAACCTGCCCGGAGACGGCTGCCCATGCTGGTGGCCCCCCACTGCGTGGTCAGTGCAAAACCATTTTCACGCAGCTGGGAAGAGGGAGTGTGCGTACTGCTGGCGAACGCCGCTGGTGCTTCCGTGACTCCCTGCGCTAGTTAACCGAGCCTTTGCCGGACAGCGCTCTCGCCGCGTGACTGACACAAGGCGAACCTTTCCCCCGTTGTAGTGCACCGGAAAGGGGACGTTCTCATCTTTATTTCATTTTATTCATTTTTTGCATCTTTATTTCTTTCTTTTGTTTTATCCCAGCAAACAGCGAGTGTAAAAAAAGTGTAAAAAATGTGAAAAATAAGTGTAAAAGTGAAAAGTGAACACTTTATTACACATTTTGTACGTAATTTTTATATCCATTTTTGTTCACTTTTTTTAACATATGAAAAGTGAAAATTTTATGACACTTTTTCTTCACTCTTCTCGATGCGACGCTTCCGTGCCATCATCCCAAGCCGATAGTCAACTGCGCAACCCGTGTCATCAACCAGGGGCAACGCTTCATTTTCCAGATGCGTCTGTCTCAGTCTCTGGGGGGGAAAAACACAAAGGCAATGCGAAAAACCTTGAGTGTAAAAAAAGTGAGTGTAAAAAAGTGTAAAAAAAGTGTAATTTATTTTCAGTATCAGATTACTTTTATTGCGCAAGATGGCAGCACATGTTAGAAAAATAATAATTTCACAATGCCAAGCCAAATTGATTGCAAGTTGTCGAATTCAATTGAAATTCTAATTGCTGACAGTTACGAGTATACCAATGTTTCAGTGTGCATTTTTGTAATTGCTGTGCCAGCACGAAATAATTGTGAATCAACTCCGGGCAAATTCGTTAAAAAGAAGATGCATTCCGCGTCGGATTACATTGACATGCGATTTGACGAACAACGATAATTTCAGACACTCCATGCGACTTACAAAATTGGTTGCATTGGAGGCATGGTGCCCGACTTTAAGTGGACTATCAGAGACTGTTCTGACGGACAAGGCCTCTGATTGTTCAAACTTCGCTCGGGGCCAATGCATCCATTCTTGAAGTGAATATCCTGAAATTCCTATAAAGTGAAAACTAAATATGAATGGACAGCTGTGATGAAGTGAAGGGAAGATGATATTGTGAATAAAATGCATTTCTGGTGTTCGAAAATTGAAAACTCTTTTATTTCAGTGCGACAAAAGTGTCCAAAAAGTGTAAAAAAAGTGTCCAGACAGTGCAAAAAAGTGTCCAAAAAGTGTCAAAAAGTGTGTAAAAAATATGTAATATTTACGTAAAATGTACACAAAAGTGGGACATTTTTACACTTATATTACAGTTTTTCTACGTAAAATTTATGCAATTTTTACATAATTTTTTCACTTTTAAAAGTGAAATAAAAGTGTAATAAAAGTGTAATTCTGCTTGCTGGGATGTCACCTTTATTTCTTTCCCTTTTTCTTCTTTTTTTAAGTTGCTTCTTTTGAAGTTGCTTGGCTTCCTCCCTTTATTCATTTTCCTCTCTCTTATTCAATTTTTCTCTTCTCTTTTTCTCTTCCTTCCTTTAGATTATTTACGAACGTCAAGGTGAACAAAGGGAGGCCTGACAGATAGGTACCGTGATCTTCCTTTCTGATGATTCCGGACGGGAGGGGCGACGGTTGGACGAGTTGTGGAGGGGGATGTCTGACGAACTCCGGAGATGGCACTGAGTGAGTGACGAAGGGTGTGCAATGATGACACCTAGCCCGGGAGATGATTGATCTGACGCTGAGGAAATTTCAAAGCTAAAATTCAAAGCTAAGTGTTTCTGTTTCGCTTTCATTCATTTTTGTCTTTAGGTAGGTAGGTAGGCCTGGCTTAAACTTATGTTTTGCTGTGTGGTTCAAGTTCAAGTTTGAGTTGGGCTAGATAGTGGTTAGGTATTTCTATAATGTAGGTATGTAATTTTGTGTTGCGCTGGGGTTTTGTGAGTGAGTGAAAGATGTTTTTCTTCAATAATTGTTTTGTCTTTTAGTCGAGAGTAAATTTTAGGTTGTGGGTTTTGCCGAAAAGAAGGCATCATACCTTACGTCTTGTCTTGTCTTGTCCTTGGATTCCAGGGCAAGAGGAGCTTTGCACATGTTTGTGAAGGAGCAGTCTCGTTTGCATCTTTTGATGTTTTGCTGTGTGGTTCAAGTTTGAGATGGGCTAGATAGTGGTTAGGTATTCTATAATGTAGGTATGTAATTTTGTGTTGCGCTGGGGTTTTGTGAGTGAGTGAAATATGTTTTTCTTCAATTGTTTTGTCTTTTTAGTTGAAAGTAAATTTTAGGTTGTGGGTTTTTGCCGAAAAGAAGGCATCATACCTTACGTCTTGTCTTGTCTTGTCTTGTCCTTCACATGATGGGCCAATTTTTGAAACGAAGCCCATCTTTCAGGCCGCAGATTCTTGTCTTTTTGTGCACAAAATTGCATTTTAAAAGAAAAGAATCCGCTGCCAAAAAGATGGGCTTCGTTTAAAAAATAGGCCCAATGTTATGAAATGAATTGCCCCCACTGTCACTTTCTTGGGGGCGTCTCAAAAGGGGATAAATGTCACAAGGCCATCAACACCACTGAGGCTTTTGAAAACAAAGTCATCAAAGAGAACTGTCATGGTGCCACCTCATTTTTTTCCACACATCCGTAAACTTTTCGGATTATCTTTACCACACATCATCTATACCACACATCTATACCACACATCCGATTATCTTTTGTGTTTCACTTAAAAATAGATTATCTATCTTTTGTTTTTCATTTGAAACTGGATTATCTTTCTCTCGCGTAACATTCAAAACTAGATTATCTTTCACTCTAGCGTTTTGCTCGAAAGTTCATTAATGCAAATGCATCCATGAATTTTCCTTTCTTCAAAAAACATAGGTGTCATGGCAGCAAGGTCTCAAAGTGCTCGATAAATCGTGGCAGAAACATGAAACAGTGGGCGAAACTTAATGGCAACAGGTTTTGGTATTTCTGCGAAATTTCAATGAATTTCAACGAAATGTCTTTCGGGGAGCGAGAAAAGTCCGCCAGCTCAGTTTCGTGAAGAGTTTGTCTGGGCATGGTTTGCCCCAAAAAGTCTCTTGCCACACAAGCGGCCAACGCTTTTTGCCACACAAGCGCTTTTTCCTTCTTGCTTTTATCCTTTTTTTTTGCGAATGAAGTTCCGTGTAACACTGCGCATTCATCAAATCTAAACCTTTTTGTCGGCTTAAACTGATCATTCAAGTTGGTGTTTTAATGGCTGAAATTCTGCGCTACACTGCATTTATCAATAATCTAAACCTTTTTTCCGGCTTAAACTGATCATTCAAGGCATTGTTTTTATGACTGAAATTCCACGCAACACTGCATTTATCAATGATCTAAACCTTTTTGTCGGCTTAAACTGATAATTTAAGTCAGTGTTTTTATGACTGAAATTCTGTGCAACACTGCATTTATCAAATCTAAACCTTTTTGTCGGCTTATACTGATCATTGAGGACAGTGTTTTTATGTCTGAAATTCTGCGCATCACTGCATTTATCGCAGCGTCTATAACCTTTTTGTCTGCTCAAACTGATCTTTCAAGTCGGTGTTTTTCGGTCCCACAAAGCACCCAAAACCTTTGTACTTCATTTTGACAAACGTTGGCCTTGATTGCAGGCACTGTCACATCTTGGGTCATTTGTCGCGCATGAGTTTTTCCCTTATCAGGATCGTTTATTGTGCCATGGTGCTCATCTGCGACCCTAAAACAAGTAAAACCCAATATAGAAAACAACGAGTCAAGAAAATAAATTGCAAATTTTAATGTCGCGAAAAGATAAAAGATAAAGCTTTCCAATCATTCATGGATTGGATTATCGATTTCGAATTTTGGAATTCTCGGGATCGAGGATTACTGAAACTGGATTATCGATTGTTGATGAAATCCTCAAATATAAGTCAGTTGGCGATTGGTTGCATCATGCCAATGTTTATCACATCTTCAGCATATGCCCATTTTCTGTAAAGATAAGATGAATTTAATCAATATAATTTAAAGTGATCAATTTAAAATGATTCAACAATTTATATCCATGATGGTTCCCAGAGTTATCTACCCATTATCGCTTTGACAATTGTTTTATTCGTTTGACTTTATCTTATACGTTTTGTTTCATAGAATGTTTTGAAACTATGTTTTGACCATAGTTTTTTCCTCCATCTCTTTTCTTCTGACATATTTGCGCAAGAGCAAATAAAAATAAACAAACAAATAAAAAAAAAATAAATCATAAATATATTTTTGTTGGAGATTTACTGCAAAGAAGCCAATGCCTTCAAAATGTCAAATTCCGTAATTTGACATTTTCTGCTGAGGTGGCGAAAAAAGCGTAAAGAGTGAAATTCTCATGTCGGGCAGAAATGTTTTTGCTATAGGCAAGGCAGACACGTGAACGAAGCTTCCCGTTAGTAGCATTTTAGCGCACACCCTGTACGTGTGGGCTAAAAGCTATCTAAAATAGTGAAGGACGGTTGGTGACTGGTATGAGCTTCAATGGAAGTAACAGACAACGGCAAGATTTTTCACGGCGTTTATTATGCAACACGGGTTGGGGAACATTGATAAGGTTGAGCCACACAGAAATGGTTACATAAACAAATGAAATAAAGGCACCAGGCCAACTGAATAAAATCCAAAAGAAAACATAAAACGTTAAAACTGGTTGCCGAACGGCCGATGGATTAAAACACTCACACATTCTTTTGGTGAATCACTCAAGCGTCTTTTCGACCAGAGAAGAAAGTTTTTTTTCTCTCCAAGGACCCTTCGCTTTAGTGAGGAAGATTGACCCTTCTCAAGGGTAATGACAAATGATTATCCGAAACTCTTAGGAGATCTTGACCACGTAACCTTTTTCAATGCTGTGCATCTGGAACTAGCATTGTTTTCGCCCGGTGATTTTAGTAGAAGGTTCGATAGCTCTCAGCAGAAGCGTGATCGATTTTGATTCATGTGGGAATCCAGAATTGAAAACGGATCTTGTTGTTTATCCGGTAATTAAAACCCCGCAAGAAGTGATGTTGCTTGTCGGGGTTTATCCAGTTTGAAGTCTTTAGTGACTGGTAAAGCTTCAACCGAAGCAAATGCCAAGTTGGCATGAAATAAATGGAAATTTCTGGCCTAAGTGCTGTTGTGAAAGGAACAAAAAGTATACTGTAAAAATCACAAAGCACAACACATTAAAAACTGCGAAGGTTCGCAAAATGGGTAAAACTGAAAACAAAAGGTTACGATGCAGACCGGCTCCATCGCATGTTAAAAAGGTTGGGGCCAACACGACCCACAACCCAAAACCGGGAAACGTTAGACAACAACTTGACGAGCACAAAATGACACGATTTGCCACTTTTCGACTGCGGAGTGGCCGAGTAATGAAAGTCGGAAAGGTTCGCGAGTGACCCTGTCGATGTAGGTCGAGTGTAAACTGCGAAATGAGCAGCGAGTTGAAATGCTGCGAAAAGGTGGCGAGGAGCAGCCAATTTTGCTGTCGAACGCGTTTGTTGATATCGGTCAAAAATTGCCTTGCACGCGGTGATTGTGTGCGTGTTGGTGATAACAAGGCAGACCGAAATTTTAATAGCATTTCGAACGATGGAATGTTCGGAACTGCTATAGCCCCCCCGTGAAAAAGAAAATTCTCAAAATGAAATTTGGAGAATTTAGAAAAATTGAAGTTTTGAAAATTTCGGTTCACCCTGTACATGACCGAAATGGAGGTGAGAATTTTGGTGCACACTGGTAG
>JASGXE010007883.1:0-17995 GCA_030068105.1 Sinentomon sp. SZTP_YWyxl
ATATCTCTCAGCAATTGTTCCAATGGAGGCACCGCCATGTATAACTACAGTTAGGCGTTACCATGGTAATTTTGAAACGGGTGAGGGGCGGAGAAAAATCGGGAGAGAGCAAGCAAAATTGTTGCCTTTTGGTCGCGTCAGCGGACAACATTCTTTTTCGGGCGCGCGTGAAGACTTCTTGGCATATCTCTGAAAGTTTTCATCCGATTTCAATGTGTTCGGGGTTTTCAGAAAGGGGACAAATTCGGGCTTCTTTCCGGGAAAGCAGAAATCAAACCGTCTGCAAATTTTTGCACAGTCGCGATGTGAAGCCGATTGACATTGTAAAATGAGGAGAGTTTTGACCGTGGGTTTGGCGACTCTTTGGCCCATAGCCCGACTCTCGAACCAGCTAGGCGGGTGCCGTCGCGGACTTTGTTGTTGAGCATAAAATGAGTTTTAAGAACATACCAAACACTTTGGTATTCGGTGTCGGGGTTCCCAGAAACCGCGAAGAAACGGCCGACACTTTTTCACGTGGAAAAAGGTCAATTTAGTTTCACAATGCGATTTCGCGTCTGTTTGCCAGCCGTTTGAAATTTCCTTCAGAGAAAATATAAAGCCTGTTTCCTCCTCTTTCCAATAACCCCAACCTTGTTCAAATCGGATGATAACTTTCCAAGATACAGCGAGAAATCCGCCAGTGAGTGGATTCCAAAAACGTTGCTTTGGATTCGATGAAAGGAAACAAAATGGCGTGTTTGAGCCCAAATTCCCGGATCGATGTTTCCCATTTAAAATGCCAAACTGTTCACGTGCATGTTGTGTCAATCGGGCCTTGTTGCGCGAGCAGCTTTCCTTTTGATGACCAGTCTGTTACGATAGCTTGTTCGTTCCCTCCCAACTAAGGCTATAGAGAAAACCACGAATTTTATACAGAGTTGTACAGCTGTAAACCGACTTTTGTTTACGCCGTGTCCGGCCAAACCCTAACCGCGCACAATGCAAAGATGAGAGGAGAAGGCTAAAGAACTCTTCTTACCGGAGGAACAAGAAGGCTCTTTGTATTTATTCTCGATGTTGATCCTCCCGAGAGTAGTCAGGCAGGCTGAATGTGCGGGTGAGCGTCTAAATATACGGATAGGCTTATTGCCACACGTATATCTATTCTAACCATTGGGATTTCGAACAAAAAGGACCCACTGCAGAATAGGCATGTGTTGGTGGGTTCTTTCCTACCCACCACACCACTGTGTGCAAACTTCGTGCAGTCAGACCAAAATGGGATGTGACTCCTTTGTTTACAATTCCGCAATATATTCTCAGAAGGAAATTCCGTTTTGCCAATCTTCCTTATATCTGATATAGCTCTGCAAGCTTGCCTCTCTATAGATACGAACACAGGCCAAATATATACCGTATATCTATCCCAGGCTATGGAATGGGATAGAGTGAGTCCTCGGTTTCATTGTGATGCCGCAATCATGTTTTGCCGCTGGTTTAATTCGTTTTGATGCTGACCCGGACGCACTTTTTTTCTCCCCCTCTTTCTTCCCTCTCTCCACTCTCTCTCTCCGGCTTTCTGTCTCTCCCTCGCTCTCTCCCCTTCTCTCTTTCTCCCTGCCTCTCCTCTTTCCCGCGCTCTCTTCTTGTTTCAGTTCCTCTTGTTTTAAAGTTGTCCCCTATATCTCCCACTGTGTATCTTTTAAGCCAGAACTTCGTCGTATACGAGTACAGTAGCAAGTAAAGCAAGCGGTCTGCATAGAACCGGAGAAAAAATCTGCTCATCACTCGGTATACGTAAGCGGCTCGAACCCGACCACCCATTTTTAACAGATAAGCCCTCAGTACCAACAGCTGAGAAAATATCTATTCCAGGTAGCGGCCAGAGAGCAGCTCAGCTTTTTGCGCGTCTTATCCAATCCTAGTCCTAGCGCATAAAGCTCTTACCGTCGTTGGACGAAGTCACTTTTATTTTAGTGCGTTTTAGGTTTCTTTTATCTTTGCAGATGGTATTAGGAAGGGTAAAAACTGCATTTTTTCGAAGAGCTGCAATGGTTTGCTTGGCTGGTTTGTATACTGTCTTCTTGGTTCTCCTCTTTCTTTTATCTCTCGAGGCTGATGGTGATGCTATCAGAACAACACGCAGCTAGAGCAAGCAACAGTTTCGTTCGAATGGTGCCCTCATGCACCCATGTTTTTCGCCTTCTTTTTCACTAGTCTATTTGTTTCCAAATTGCGTTAGGACTTTCCTATTAGGTTAGGAAATCCGGTTTTAATGCGAATAGCCTTGGACTGGCTTGGCATTGGTTTGGCTTTGAAGTTCGAAGCAGGCAAAGTCAGACGAGCAAATAGGCCATTGCGGCATGAGATAGAAAGAGCACCTTTGCAGAAAGAACAGCCGAGGAGGGCCGGGCCATTCGGGCCATTCGGTAGCAGCTCAAGCTCATCCCTCCTCTATCCTTTTTAATGACAGCGTTTGGCTCTCTAAACAGCTAGGGTCGGAGCTCTTAAGTCTAGAGCCCTAAGCCGAGCCTTGCGTAAGCCGCAGAAGAACCAGCATCCGCATTTTTACTTGGTTGTTTGTTTGTTTGTTTAGGCAAAGAAGTTTACTGTGTTCCAATTACGCATCGAGCAAGCTGAGGATTTAGTCGAACCATGCCCGCAAACAAAAGTACGCCGCAGCTCGCTCATCGAAAACGAGAAAAACAAAAACGACACCCGTCCTTATATAAGGTATCAGTCAGCAGTAAAGTGGTCAATGAGCCTGTTTTCCAATTCCGTTCTCCCAGCCCAGCCGAGCCCAACCCAGTCCAGCCCACAGCCCAGCCCAGACCAGCCCAGCGCAACTCCTCAATTCTCAAGCCTTAAATGCATGGCCTTTCTTAACGCCAACCAACGTCAGCTCCAACGACGGCGGCCTTCTCGGAATTAATTGATTTACGAGAAGGTCCTGTGTGCCTGTAAGCCATCGTCGGTTAAGGCCGAGCGGTTAAGGTGAAAACAAACTTCTACTTAGATAGAGTCGGCTATATCCTCAGCGGAGGGGGCGGTTGTTTTGTTAATTCGGAGAAAACATCCCTTTGCAATTTGTTGGAAATTAGGTTTTTCCACAAAAGAACAACAACAACAACAACAACATCAAGCCCTGAACGCAGATGCCGCTTGCGGGCCATTGTAATTAGATGCCGATGGTCTAAATGAACAGAATTTCCAACGCAGATAAAAACACACAACCAAAAGACAGAGCTCTTGGAATGGTTTTAAAGAAAGTGCGCTGAAGTGCTGAAGAGATACATAACGGTAAACAGAGGCCACCGATCTTTTCTTATAAACAACGGTGAGAGATAGATCGCTTGCATTGTAAACCCTCTGTGGTTTTCAGTTTTGGAGATTTTTTCCGAGAAGTTACTCGTATGGGTTGAGAGGGCCGGAGAGAGTCGGATTTTGCTGGTTTATTTTTTATTTATTTATTTATTTTTTTGTTCGAAAATGAGCTGAACGTTGTTACTGAATGAAATGAAAAACGCATCGGTAACAAGAGCCTTACGAAGTCGACAAAAAATACAAAACTATCATAGACCAAAACAGAACAAAACAAAAAAAAATTACAAATAAAATTCAATGGCATAAAAATACAAAGTATCCAAAAAACACATTTGTGGTGTTCTGCCCCTGGCAAACAAACGGCGCTGCAATTGGTGTAGCACAGAAAAATGAACATTGCATGTGACCCAGATTAGTTAGGAGTAAATTTGCAAAGCCGTGGTTGGACCGACAGACGAACATGAATGACATCGAAACAATAAACATGCGGCGAGAACACCGCAATGCCAGAAACCTACCTTTTAAAATCGAAGGCCTGCAGTAACCTTCGTGTCTCAGAATGTGGCCTTCATGCTGACGACCCCTTTACGTCGATTAGCAAGGTGGATGAGTTTTACTGTGTTTGATTAATCGTAAATGCGACGGTATAGAGATAGCAAGTTCGCATATGTTTGAAAACTCCTGCGGGAAGGCGCAGTTCATGAGCCAAGGGCAATCAAAATGATCAAGCAATGGTTGGCTACAAGTAGGTACTCGTGCGGAAGAAAACTATCAATGGGGCCAAGAGACCACAAGGGCATTAACAAATGACATGGTGGAGAATCCTCGCTGCGGCGCAATGTGTGCGTGGCATTTTTCAAGTTACGTGAACGGACCGAAATTGCCTTGGTCAGTTATAACACAAAACGAAGAGACGGCACACCCACCTTGACAAGCAGATAATCTATTCGTATTATACGAGTAAAAATAATTGACAAAGCTAGTATATAGCTATATGCAATTGGTAGAAGAACGCCCACAATTCTCTTCCCCGCCTTTCCTGTCGGTCTAGCAGCAGCAGGAGCAGACGAATATATCTATAACGGACGCCGGCAGCAATTATTCAAAGCGAGCGAGCACCTGCGAACGCACCTGCTGCTGTGGAGTCGTTAATTCGATATGAATAATTTTTTCCTTATGTGCCAGCGTCCACAGGTCGTTTGGATGGAAATTGATTTGATAGTGCAGTGAGTCTGCTCTCAATGCTATGGATATGCCAAATCAATTAAACTACACAGGGGCATCCTTTCATTCTATAACGAGGCAAATGATCTCAAGAATGACGCCCTGTGGCATAGACTCCTGCGTTAACTGATGAATCCATAGAAGGTTCACATAATAATTGCTCCGAGTAATGCACCGGAATTGCTCATAATAGTTCGAAAAGATAATGAAACAACTTATTGAAAGACCCAAGGATATTTGTTATGCGGTCACTCAAAATTAGGAGTGCTGCATGCATGTTGAAAAAATACATACACGGGTAGGCTATATCAGTGGATGCATAAACAAACACAACATAATTTTGATACACAATAAAATGCACATTTTCTGCAATTGAAGTGCATGTCTATATTGTTCCACTGATGCTGCGTAGGTAATGGTCAATGAGAATGAGGGAGGGAGAGGGAGGGGAATAACACCGATGCCGCAGGACAGAGAAGGATATAAGATTAGCTTTTCGCAGAGGAAGGTGGTTGAAATCAAAACGGTCGGAACGAGCAGACCATGGACCATAGCTCATCGGAGGGAAACTTCAGCTATAGGCACGTCAGGATGGATGTGCAGGTAGTCTTTTATGGGGGCACATGGCAAGGTCAGCAAGGCAGAGCGTTGAAGTGACGAATTGTAAAAGTTGCGGAACCCATTCTTTCTGCCATTGATTGTGACGCGCAGGCCAAATTGCATGGAATTCCATAAACCCGACAGGTGATGCGAGTGAGTGAGGTCAAACGAAAAAGAGGGTGCGACGACAGGATGCTATGTCAGCGTAGCCATAAGATAGAAGCAAATACGGAAGAGCAATTGGAAGGTAGCTGGAATGGTCGGATTTCATGAGAGAGTGCAAAAGGTGCAAGTGTAAATGGTTAAAGACTTCTGCCAACTAACACTAATTACGAATCTATTCTCGTCCTGAAGAGAGTCGCGGAATGTTTCGACTACAATTAGCCAAAATATTTTCCGACTTTATTTGCCCTGTTGGTTGTCGATTCTTTAGAGGCGACAACCAAGTGTTTGCGCACGAAGGACAACATTTTCCTGACAATATCCATTCAGACACAACCAGCCGGACTCACACTCTCATAGCTTTGATTTTACAGCAGGGGTAAATTCAACAGATTGGATGCATTCTGCGTTGCAACAATGGAAAAGGAATAGCGTTGTGCACAGAAATTAAATTTAAGTCATAGGCAACTCTATCAACTAAATTGCGGCTAATGAGTTGGATCTGAGTGTGTGTGAATACGGCGCCGACAATTGTTTATTGCGCTTCTCGTTCTTTTTATTCAGATCAATGTTGAGTCCAGTCTCGAATTTGAAGAATTTAACGTCCATACCAGAGTCGTGAGATCGTTGTGCATGGCACATCACTTTGGCTTCGTCCAGTCGTCCAGTCGTTCAGCAGCTGATGCTATGCACCTGCTCGTTTTTCCCGCGCATTCCTTGCTGTGTACGAGTAGACCTATTCGTAACAAGCTCAATAATTGAATAGATGCATTGCGACGAAGGCTCGACTTCATTCATGTCAGTGGTCCTTCAGCGCTGGAAGATGACCATGCAACAGCTTATTCAACTTTTGAAAATACAAGCTGCGAGAATGCTTCATACGCTCTGCGCCTTTAAAATTACAGAGAAACTTCCATTTCTGTGCCACAGATCACAGCTTGTTTTTCATGTGTGCAAGGAATTCCGGTTTCACTCTAAGCATCCTTGCCGACATTCTCGTTTGCATCTTTAGTGAAATGGGCTGCAGATACGAGGGTATAGGCCAACAAACACACCATCTGTCAAAAAGTGAAGTTGTCAAATCGAGTGTTGAATGCGGTCAGTCTCAAAATGTCGACAGTGTGAGTCAGGAAAAGAACTTCAAAATATCAGCAGAGTGTATAGCAGTTTAAGGTTTTTCAGAATTTCGATTGGAAATTTGTCATGGTCAAGGCTTTTTTTTTATTGTTTTATGGCAGTCATGGCATTAAAATATTGATGGACTGCCAAAATGAGAGAAGGCACTTTCTCATAAAACTCGATCAAAAGACATTGAAGAGAAACCTGACGATTTCGTTTGACGCGTGTTCAGATAGCAGATAGACCAATGGTCTAGATTATGCAATGCAATGCAAGTGTGCCTGTATAAACATATTGTAAGCCACAGGCACAAGCTGAAAAAGAACAAAATTCTTCAGCAAACTGTCCAGAATAGGAGATACCGTCTGCGATGGAAAATCTATCATCTTTAATTGCAGGGTAGAGTGAGTTAAGTGCCATAAGTAGACTGCTGCATTCAGACAAGTGGAGCGCAGGATGGCCATTCCATCATCCCACATCTCCCTCCCCTCTCGCCCATAGACGACGGACGCAGTCGATGTTGCACTTTCGTACCCTGGAGAGGTTGACGGCGAGAGATGATGATCAGAATCAGAAAGCGCAGCGAAGAGCAATTTGTTGGCTAAATTACATGCGACCAGACCAGACCAGACCACATTCAAAGTCACTGACCTTATTGAAGAAGATCAATCGACTGACTGAGCGGAGCAGCGAGCAGAGAACAGAGAGCAGCGAGCAGGCAGAGGAATCCAAAGAAGCCAGAAGGCAACTTTTCGGGAATGAGAAAAAAAAGAGACCCGTGATCTGGCCCGGTCAGTGGTGGTCAGTGGTCAGTGGTCAGTGATCAACCAAAATCAATTTCCGCGCGACTTGTTCCGGAGAGACGAGACGAGACGAGACGACGTGCTGCACGACACGGAATGGAATTATGCGGGGACAGAATTTTAAACGGGAAAAAGCAACAAGCATGAAATGATTCTGCTTGGATGATCATTAATTACGAAATTGAGGGCCAATACGAATAAGTACCTACACAGAAAGCTACACAATGGTTCGAAAATGTATATACCGACGGATTAACAAGAGTTTCTCACAGGTGCATTGGTTCTTCGCCAATGGCAATCAGTTGACATCGAAGTTCTGGTTGTTGGCAAACAGCGGATAAGATATATCACAGTTGTGGCTGCTGGTAAATAACGGATAAGTCCTTGTCGTTGTTGGTAAATAACGGGCAATACATCGAAGTTGTTGGCAAAAAGCGGATGAGAATTCGAAGTTGTCGTTGTTGGCAAAAAGCGGATGAGAATTCGAAGTTGTCGTTGTTGGCAAAAAGCGGATGAGAATTCGAAGTTGTCGTTGTTGGCAAAAAGCGGATGAGAATTCGAAGTTGTCGTTGTTGGCAAAAAGCGGATGAGAATTCGAAGTTGTCGTTGGCAAAAAGCGGATAAGACAGCGGACATCATCAAGAAGCGTAGAAAGTATCGAAGTTGTGGTTGCCGATAAATAACAGAAAATCAGACATCATCAGACATCAGATGTTTGATTTTCTGTTTTTTGTTTCAAAATCGAAACGAGAAAGTAAAAAGAAAGAAACATAACAATCGAAACAAAGAGATGAATCAGAGACCGGCCTTTTCTACGGCCAACGTTCTTCTGCCACAAAAACACTGTCTGCTTTTGTGACCAGTTGATTTTTCTGTCGATGGAGTTTGGACAAGAATTGCGACAAAACGAAGCAACCAATCCGGACCAAAAAATGACAAAATCTCTATGTTTCAGACGCAGTAAACGATTCATTTTAATCATATCCGGGCAAATGATCATCTTCATTCTCCCAAATAACATACAAAGTTAATTATCGCTGCCACTTCCCTAATCTTTCCAGCAGCACTTGCGAATTTTGCGCCACATGACAAGTGATGTTTTGAAATTATGGACCGACTGTGCGAAGTTAGATAATCAAACAAATTAACTGTGCTCCCCCTCTATCAATAAAAGAAATAGCGCAGACAAAATACGTTTCACGAAGAAACAGAAAGAGCCACAGAAGAATGCAGTTTATAATTTTTCAAAACTTTTCCCCTGAAACTTTTCCCCTGAAATACTCGAAGATTTGGAGCCAGGCTGGATATCCAAGAGAAATTCCACTTTTATTTAGCAGGATCCAATTTCTGTCACCCATTCTGAAATATCAGATCTTACTTCCTATACGTCTCTTTTTATCTCTCCCTCACTCCCTCTCTCTCCCACCCTCTCCTCATATACACTGGAAAGGAAAATACGGAATAAAATGCCCAGGTAGGCTACGACCACCCTCAATCCAAAGCGAGTACAAAGTTATAGCTATATTCATTCATTCCCGCAGTAGTTATACTCGTACGTCTCCAGGGAAACTCCCATAGCCAGGAAGTCATACTGTGCAAAAACGACGGAGCGCAAAGCAAGCCAATCATTTTTTTAAACTTATGCTGAATATCTCTACAGGGTGTCCCGTAAATCAACCCACCTAAATATCAGAATAGATTCTCCAGGACCATACAAATCGAAGTTAATCCGTGGAAAAAAATGATCCGACCCCTCAGTGATGCCCCCCCAAAACCCCCCAAAATGGACCCTTTTGGGGTATTCATGGGGTAGGTAAGATTTCACCCTAGAACTGTCAAATTTTCAGGACAGGTTCTATGAAACGAGTTGAACAAAAAATGTTCAGTAACAAAAAACCGTCCGAGCCTCCAATTCCACGCAGTGCACCCCAAAAAATCCAAAAAGCCCAATTTGGGGTTGTTTTGGGGAAACTGAGATATGGAGATTGTGAGTCGTCGCATAAAAGCCATTTTCCGCAGGCAGATTCCCAAAGATGCCCGGAACAAAAAATGTCCGGTAGAAAAAAGTCCCACGACCCTCCATTTCCGCGCAGTAGCCACTCAAAAACCGCTAAAAAGCTTTTCATTCCCATGTGGTTATGAGTGTTACCATACCCCCTGGGAACGAGAAGCTTTCAAGCGGTTTTTGAGTGGCTACTGCGTGGAAATGGAGGGTCGTGGGACTTTTTTCCACTGAACATTTTTTGTTCCGTGTATCTTTGGGAATCTGTCTGCGGAAAATAGCTGCTTCTATGTGACGACCCACAATATCCATATCTCAGTTTCCCCAAAACAACCCCAAATTGGGATTTTTGGATTTTTTGGGGTGCACTGCGTGGAATTGGAGGCTCGGACGGTTTTTCGTTACTGAACATTTTTTGTTTTACTCGTTTCATAGAACCTGTCCTGAAAATTTGACAGTTCTAGGGTGAAATCTTACCTCCCCCATGAATACCCCAAAACGGTCCATTTTGGGGGTTTTGGGGGTTATGGGGGGCATAACTCAGTAATGGGGGGTCGGATCACTTTTTTCCCCTGATTAAGTTCGATTTGTATGGTCCTATGGGGAATCTATTGTGAATTTTCGGTGGTTGATTTACGGGACACCCTGTATATACATATCTTCTAGGATATACAAGTGGGCTATACAAGATACATAAAGCAATAGGGTTTCATCTCCACGCGGAAGGCAAACCGGATCTAAGAACTATAGAAATTGTAGCAAAGAAGAACAAAGAATTGGTATAAAATAATGAGTTTAGTAGAAAATGACAAGAATTAAAAAAGAAAAAAGAAAGTAAAAAGCCATGTCTTATTCCTTTCAAACCTTCCTTTCAACATCCTCCCCTTGAACACGTAAATTTTGCACTGTAGATGTAAAACCTCTTTGGTGTTTTTTCTTCAGGGATGATGACAAAAAAAAAGGAATGATCCAATCTTGCATGACGAAGAGAGGTATCTGCGTGAAACCACAGAATCGGTTCTTCTCTTTTGTTTTTAAAGTCTGGCAAACAGAACCATATAGTCAACAGACGCATCTACTATATATAGTGAGCAAGCGTCGGCAGGAAGGCAGGCAGGCAGGCAGGCCTCAAGGCAGACGAAATAACAAAAGGATAATGGCATAGTCTTAACGGAAATTGTGCCTAATCTACTTAGGAATAATACTTAGGCTGCGGTATAGCTGTGGCAGCCCATGTTGCTCTGTATAGTGTATGCACCCGTTGTCCCTCCTTCCATTCATGTGATAATCCCCCTAGCTGCGTCAAAGAAACAAGATTCCGTTCCTGTAAGGCATATACCTCACTTTATTTTTATCAAAACTGTGCGTTTATATATAACAAGCAAGCAAAGGTATGAGCAAGTGGAAAGGAATCGTCTGGATACGATGAAATGAAAATGAAAAAGGGAAAGGCACAAAAACATGGATTGCAATATTCTCAAATTCTGGATAGACAGGAAGATAGAAAGAATTCTCAACGGAAAAATGAAATGACAAAGACTGAGAAAGAGTATGAGATATAGGCATGTGGAATGCAACAAAAAATGATTCCTCTTTCCAAGGAATGCAAGTGCTTCTCCTGATGGGCTCTTGTATTTTTTTGAAAAAAAAAAGATCATCTGTATAGCGTATCTAGTCTACAGGTATTCAATTCATCATATTGATGCAAACCGTCCTTGTTGTCCTCATTCGAACGTTGAAATTACAAACTAATACAAGAAGACTCTCAAGTGTGGTGCTCTCGCAGAAGGAAAACAGAATTCCTGTGCATTTCAGTTGAAAAAACCGCACACAAAAACTGTAGATTCAATGCTGGTGAATACAAGCATTATCGGTTTGTTCTTCAACAGGAATCAAGGAGGTCTATCTCATATGGAGCCATTCTGAATACCTGGGCCATAGGAGATTATTTTCAGACTTTTGAAGCACGGGGCAATGTAATTCCACATTTCTCATGCGCCGCAAAACACACCACATGAAGGGATGCATTTAACGATGCTTTCTATATGAGGAATAACATTGCCCCGTGCTTCAAAAGTCTGCCAAAAATCTCCTATGGCCCGAGCATTCAGAATGGCTATAGTATTCTATACAATAGAGGAAACTCAGTGGCCTGCAGGGAAGTATGCACATTTATGGTCTACACTGTTATCGCATCAAGTGCCTCATTCATCACAAATCAAGAAGCATGCATTTTAAGTTTTTGTATATCTAATGCTGCTTCGTGTGTGGCAATTTCTGTGCGGATCTCGTATAATCGCGAAACTCCTCCCGTTTCTTAGACAAATTTCAAAAGAAAAGGTTGAAATGCTCTCATACAGCCATTCATATCTTTTAACTTTTTAGCTATATGATTGCCGGAATATCTTTGTTCTTCCGTCCATGGTCATAATTTGGGTATGCATTTGAAACATACTCGTATATCTTATGAGTTTTGTGAAGATTCAGTGACGATTGTGTAAGTATGGTACATGTGTTTTCCCATTCTGCCTCCCATTCTGATGGGAGGCAGAATGCTAATATGAGGTGGGTTGGCTAAATTAAACGCAAAACGATCGAACCCATTGTACAGCTTCATTAAAAAATTAGATGTTTTTCGTATAAAGGTGCCTTTTCAAAGTGTCGAAAATACACAAGTGGTGCGTGGGATTAATTACATGGATGGAAAACGATTGCTTAATTCTTGGTGGTCGTTCGTCAGCCGAAACAAAAGGTTAAAAAACAAAAACTAAAACAAAACAAAACAAAAAGACAAAAAACTAACTGCAATTTTGAATTTGAAATGGGCGCAAAAGGAAACAAGGACAAAAGAAAAGATATTTTCATGGGCGCGGTTTAAAGCACGACTCAAGAAGCATTGGGAATTCAGGAATGAAGAAAGGGAGCAATTTTTCTTTCGCAAGTGAACAATTTATTCACACAAGAATGACTAATATTCACGAACAAATGAACCCATCTCCAGTCAACAATATTCCTGAAGATCATGAAAGCCTTTATTAATACGTGGTCACATGCATAGGTCACAAGATTATGCACATGCATGGAAACTTATGCCCGGTTGCACCAACAAGGATCAAGCATTGATCTCGGATCAAGCTTTGATCCGAGATCAAGCATATACGGTTTTAACATTGCCTGATCCAGGATCAGAGCTTGATCCGAGATCAAAGCTTGATCCACGTTGGTGCAACCGGACATTAATCTGTGTCCTCACTCGTGCAGACGGGCAAGTGCGGGCAGGTAAAGGTGAAGTTCAAAACAAAAGAACACAAAGAAGCAACGAAGCTGAAAGACGAAGAAAAGATATAAATTGTAAGAAATCAAATACGCTTCCAAATTGAAGCTGGAAATTCTGCATAGGTATGATTTCTATTTGAAATTCGTTCGGCTCGATACATAGGTGTCAATTTGGCTGCTACTCGTATACTTGTCAAACAGCAGAACTACAACTATTTCCCACTTTATGGTCACCGAGTGCAGATTCACACAAAAAAAAACAAGAAATCTTCATGATATCTTGATATATTACGCAACAAAAAACCGCTGAAAAGCTCCTCGTGCGGGCCGAGGTTTTATTTCCTCACCATCTAGAGTACGCAGCCTGCTTTGACCGACGGAAACCATGGTTGTGGGGTCTGGGGGCAGAACACCCCAGAAGCTGATCTCTTTTTTAAATCTTCTGTCAATTTTGGGAAAGAAATTCATGTTTCTTGAAAAAGACTCCCAAAATACGAGATTCTTTCATTTTGTTGAAAATTCCAGGCTTTTTTGCAATTTTTTGGAAATTCCTTGACTTTTGCAGAGCAACAACATTCCCTGACATTTAAGCACAGGTCGCTGGACATCCAGTCCCTGCATCCAAAGGGCTCTAAGTCCGCTCTTATAGAGGAGCTATAGGCCAAAAATTTTTGCGGATTGCGTCGGCCCATTGGAAGATTTAATCAATCCATTTATTTTCCGCTCTGGCCCAATATCCAATCATGATGATTTCACACTTGGCCTATCCCCCACGTGTGAATTTTTTTGAATTGAATCGTTTATTTTTGGGGTTGCCCCCTTATCAACGTTATACAATTATTACAACAATCAGAGATAAAGGCAAAATTATATCCGAAAACAAACAAAAATAGGGATGCAATATCCAATGTGAAGTTGGCAACCAGATTTTGTATGGCTCTATCTCTTCTCCATTTGGTGGATTTGAGCAAAAATTTCTGTCGGGCCAATCGGCTCATTGTCAGGAAAAAACTGGCCCAATAAAAATCTCCGCTGGTTCTCGGTAGCCAAGCAACTGATCAAGATCCCTTGGAGATCTTGATCAGTATACCTTGGCTACCGAGGCTGATGCATGTGAAGTTGGTAGCTAGATTTTAAAGGCCGATTTCTCGACACCAAGGTGGGTTGGGTCAAACATTGAGTTTGCTGGGCCATTCGATGCTCTTTTTGGCCCATTCGAGGCTGCCAATTTCACGCACGCTATAAAATGGGGCAACCAAAATTGCGAGAATAAAACAAAAAAATGCGAATGGACCCAATTATTTTTAGCATGTACGAATACATACTCGTAGGTGATGTTCTTCCTCGTCGTGTCTTCCTTTTTTTCAGAAGCTCATCATTCATGCTCAGGCAGCGAGAGAGAACTGAGCAGCAGAAAGCAAAAAAGCTCCATCCATGCATCCGCAGTGGCGGTTTGTTCCGAAGAGACATTTGGCCGCAGAGGGAAGCGGGAATCGGGAAGGGAGGGGGAAGGCCTCAAACGCCGAATCAAAGGGGAGCAAAAAGTTCAACTCTTGCCTGCATCTTTGCGAATATCATCGCTGGTGTTGTCCTGTCATCGCAACTTCCGCAACAGGGTGCACCAAACAGAATTGAGTACCAACGTCACAACAAACACAGGCCATTAAGCCTGGCCTGCAACAGGAAGAAACAATATTTGTCCAATCTCCCGTCTGTCACAGGAATGTAGACTTTACAAAGACAAGAGTTTTTTTATCGACGCAATGGAGAGGTGTCAGTTCCAGTTATTCAAATGCAAGTGGCGTTTTTCGAGGATGTCGGTTGAATATCTTAGATGCCAGATCAAAATTTCAAAATAAAATAAAATCTGCAGGTGATATACCTATATCGCAGAATTGTTGTCCAGAAGGAGTGCTTCGGCAACAGTTGCACAATTGCCCGGTAAATAGGTAATTAACTTGTGAACGGAACGAAATCGTGTGCATGGAAGCTTCGACTAACGTTCGGAATTTGAAAAACGAACACATAACACATTTCGTCCAGCAAATCTGACTGATCTTTTGTTTTGTTGCGAATGATGCTGACGTAGATGGGCAGATATGATGAAAATTGAATGAAATAATTCTGTCCCTGATTTCTCAATCGGATTGGCCCAAAAAGTCTGCAGACCCTTTACTCATCGATCATCAGGTAAAATGATTAAAAAATGACCAAAAAATTTCTTTGATTCACATCCTCTGGCACCAGTTGAGTTTTTCTCAAGATAAGAGTTCGTCGTAAGAGCCACAGTCACGCAAAAGTTCATGTAGGTACCACTCGAATAGGTACTTCGGACGAATGGGTGCGCAACAGAGACGCAGTGAGATAGAGAGAGAGAGGGAGAAAGACAACACGCTCAAGAAATTGCATAAATCGTTCCAGTTTGAGGAATTCGAAAACTGAATACACGCAGAAACAACCGGCAGAAACAAAAAAGCGAAGAAATAATCAAGCAATGCAATGCAATGAAGCAGACCGCAGTTCAATGAGAGACATCATATACTCGTATAAGAGTAGTACGAAATAGAAACAGGAATTTGCTTCTGGCACATTGCGTGAGTGAATTTTGATTTCGAATGAAAAATTTCCAGTCATACCTTCTCGTGAAAGAAGGAAACAGGCGAGAGAGAGAGAGAGACAGGAGAGAGGGAGAGAAAGATGAACCGCTGCACGAGAAGGAAGAAAGGAAGTCGAAAGAGATGGGCGAATTTGGTCCGGACAAGGCACAAGGTGCACACGACGGTTTTTTCGGCAGACAATTTCTGGCCAGCTTCTCATTTCAAGGAAGGAAAACGGGGCGTGTCGCCAAGCCAGGCCAAGTGGCGGAGAGCACTGAAGGCGCAGGGCAGGGCCCGCAGATCATTGCCGCTCAGTGGTCAACTCCACGGAGAGGGTGGCATTCTGTTATGAACAGCAGAAAAAAAAGAAAAGACATTTTTATGTCTTATATCGAAGTAATAAGTCCACAACCCAACCGAATCCGAAACTCGAAAGGCAAAACCAAAACCAAACCTGCCGACAAAATTCAGACCGGTTTTAGACTAGAGTTACGTGCATCGATCAAGAGGAGAATAGAGTAGGCTGGTCCCCCCACCCATAGCAGCCTGTGCACGTCCTTTCTTTATTTTTCTTCGAATAAAAAGCAGTCGGTAACTGCACGAAGGATAATAATTATAACCTTATTATTGAGACTGAGGACGGGGGACAGTGGGAGTGGACGGAAAGCCCCCCTGAACCGAATAAGTAAGACCAATGCACGCATATTCCCTGGTTCGGGTGACTTCTCAAGACTCGGGTGCTCTGCTCTTTGGAGATTTTTTGTAGTTTTCGGATGATCAGTTTTTCGCAGGTACTTGTTTCTGATTTTGTATGCATGCTATGAGAAGACACTTTCTCAAGGACAAAGGAGCCACAGAAATGAAACATAAGGGCACTAAAATGAATTGACGTGGACCACTTTGAATATTTTTGCCTACATTGTACTCCAAGTTGCACCTTCCCCCATTTCCCACCTTCCATTTCCAAGAAGCATGTCAATTGAAAGGCAACAAAAAAGTACCAAAATAAATCGGTGTCGTAGATTCCAAAATTACTCATGCATGAACATGTTGGATAGCAGATTTATTTTGTCGATAAGGCGAACTGATCGGTGAAATCGATGTGGTGGCCCAAAACCATCTCTCACACCTGCGTGCACATCCGAATAGAAGCCACTTGTTGCATACCTTTTGTCTAATTGTACCTATTATATTTTGCACAGCTAATCGATGCCACCTGATGTATCCACTGTAGGAACCCATTTGAGAGTGACAAAAGACTGTATGACTGACAGAAAAATTTCGTTGTTCAATCATGCTGGGTGCACATGGGCGGGAATGGTAGGTACTTGATTCCACCAAAGTATAAAGAGATCTGGAATAAATCGTATCCCAACACACAGCAGCTTTGCGTCGAAAAATTATAATTCGTGCATTGCGCTGTGTGCATGGGTAACGAAATACTGGAGCCCATTGCCTTCGCTTGTTTGTTGAGACATACATATATCTACCCGGAAATTCTTTCAACGTAGGTAAATGACAGATATACCTATACTTGTGTGGTTTTGAGACTTTTTCATGGTGTCTCCTTCCGAAAGTCCCCGGCATGCAATATCTCTCTGGAAAAGGCAGAAAACACGTGTGTCTCCGGAGGGCGACAAGGTCATGCTCCGATGCAATAAGCCTATAGGCCTATGCAGAATGAAGTTATTCAGACACATACCCGATAATGTATGTGCTGCATCACTCGTTATGTGTCTATCTATACGCCTGTTTTTACTATTTTATTTCGTCACGTTCTTTACACCGCGGCATATCACGGAATAGTTTTAGTTGCACATTTTCCTATTGTTGACTGTGTCAAAGGAGCAGCTAGGCCTCGCTGTACAGCAACTCCATGCACTGTGAAACCAAACTATGGCGCCTTTACAGATATAGGTATTATACTGCAAAGTATAAAAGGATTTACTATATGTATACCTAAGTTCGCAGTCTCTCAGGAGAAAAATAATCACGTGCTGCGGTTGAACATAGTCCATAAGATGTGGAGAGTTTGATGAACACCGGAAATGAGGGGAATTCTCTTCACCACAACCGAACATGATCATTGCAACTTAAAACGTACCAATATGTTATCATTTTCCATGTTTTTTCGATCATTCTGGTGTTTCTCACTACACACAGTCATTGCAACGTGCGACGCACTGCAGATTTGAACTTTATCAATGCCTGCGAGGCTGGATATTACAGGTATATTGCTTGTGAAACATGAATTGCAGGAAATAACAATGAGATAAATTGCTGCCAATCTTTACACTATCTCATCGCACGTGTAAAATTATCTGCAGATGTTGCTTTTGACAATCTCTTTGCAAAGGTTCACAACAAAATATTCCTCTTTAAATTTGAAAAAAAAAATCCCAATGAAATATTGTCCTCTCGGAAATTCATGCAAACGTTTAACGTGGCAATTTCTCTTCAAAGAAGGGAAATACCAAACGTTTTTCTTAGGCTCTCAGGCAATGTGATTGTTTCATTAAACGTTGCTGTTTAGGACCGCCAATATAAAAGAACCTTCTCTTTTCGTCTGCACGCGCAAGACACTTTTTGTCATATCGCACCATAGTCTGCTTCTGTCATATGCCCATCAAAGGATTCAAGAAATTCACCGACATGCAAGAAGATATTACCCACAAAATCTAACTATACATACTCGTACTCATTGGTCTGCCCCATGCACGTTATCTTAGACCCAAATGACCCAATTGACGAGAAGAAATCGGCCCATTGGACGTGCAATCACTATTTTTGCATGACTTACCTTTCTTTATAAGTAAAGATTGGTACGTATTATCCTCTGTTGTTCTGTTCGTTGCCTCGGTGGGTGGGCTTCGGTTTGAAAACTATTCGTCGATGCTGCATAACAG
>JASGXE010007884.1:0-16907 GCA_030068105.1 Sinentomon sp. SZTP_YWyxl
TACTCATCCACTCAGTTGGTTAAACTAAAAAAAAATTGATCTCTTTTTTCCAAGCCAGGATTGCAGATTAAATTTTGCAAATTTCAACTTTTGCCAGGCCCTGAAATAAAGTTCTTGGGTTTCCAAAGTGTATTCGACAGGCAATTCCAAAACTCTTTGATTGTAGGCAAATCTCAAATGCTTGTCCATTTAGGACGCCACATGCTTATTACTGCTCCTTATTAGTGTTGGGAGTTCCGTTTATGGTCCAGTGAGATTTCTGAATTGAATTCTGCATTCGAAGGGGATGCAGATATTTTTTTTCCATTTCATTTCATTCAAAAATCTCCAACTTTTGAATGTCATTGAACACAGATGGCTTCATTGCGGGCTTTTCACTACAACAACACGAGTGTAACGTGCATCTCATCAACCAGAAAAATCCAAGCGTTTTCCCAAATGGGAAAGCCACATGGTCGCAACACAATGTAACAGCCCGAACTCCATGACAATGAATCACCAGCCTGCCGCAGCACGACTCTCATTCTACACGTGACCCGTCTGAAGTGCACAGTAGCACAACACCAGCGGCAGAGAACAGTGTCGTTTTGACTTGAAAAAGATTCCAGACCAAGGGCCGAAACAGTCTCTGAAAATACTGTCGATGCAAAAATGGCCAATGGAAATGTGAAATGGATTCCAACAAGTTTTTTTTTTTTCAAAAAGTCACGATTTTAACCTGGGTTACAATAAATAAAAAAAGGAAAAAAAGGGAACTTTGCTCTCTGCTGGAGTTTTTTGCAAAATCGCAATAGTCCCCATTGTTGGGCAAAACAATTCTGTCACCAGTGTGAACCCTGATGTTCAAGGACAGTTTTTGCAAAAAAAAGGTGCCACACAGGTCAAGATGGGACAATGATCTCCCATTCGTCCTGATAACACTTGTTTGCAAAACACTTGTTTGTTTTTTTCTGCATTCCTGTAAGCCTGAAAAGAACTTCGTATTGTGATCAGATCTTGTTTTGAGAGGCATTTCACAGTTGCTAGCTTTGGCTAAGGACAACTTTGCAATGCAGATGAATCGGGGCACCATGAAGAATAGAAAAATAAAAATAAACCATTGAGAATTATTATTGTAGTGTAATTATACAAAAATACAAAAAAGCTACATGTTACAAAAAATACATATGACTATTGGCTGAGATCGGCTATAAAGTTAAATACCGTGGGAGTGTGGATGTGAGCTCCACTGAGTCATCAAAAAGATCAGAATAAATATTAATTTGATAATGTTTGTACCTTTTTGGAAACCAAAATCTGAGAGATAATTGAATGGTAGTGCAGAATTAATTGAACAACAATCATATTAATGAACAGAAACAACTGCAGATTTTTGCCGATTTGACTTGACTGCCCCCTTAACTGGAACAAGTCTTGCTTCAGGATGCACCCCATGACAGGGGAAGCTCCACTTCCCTTGCCACCACAGTAAACAGGTATGTAGAGCATACGGTGGAGACCGTATGCATCATCTCAGAGCGATGCACCTGGCAGGTTCTGCGGAGACGTTTTAACACACACGGCGTCTGCTCCATCCATTTCTCTGGCGGGCCGATACATGGCGTTATTTAATAATTTCCTTCTTGCCTTTTGCCACCTCCTGGCTCACAAGGGGTTGGCCCAGCATGTAGCTGGTTAACTTGAACTTTATAAACAAAAGCCACATTAGCCCTTCTTGCTCCAAGCAATTCTGATTTTTTCAAATTACACATTTTCAGCAAATGAAATTACCCTTTCTGCAGCCTTGGATGTATCTGTTTCCGAATGCAGTCGTCCAGTCGAACAGCATTTACCATAAAAACCTCCCAAAACAAAGAAATTGCTCCAAACGATCACACAAACACTTCACCAGGTAACTTTGTGCTGAATTCGAAAACCCCACATTCAAATTTGGACACAAAACAGGGATGAACAATCAGGAAGAGACCATATCGAAACAAAAATGGCATCAGAAAAAAAACAAATGATATACATCCTCAAATAATGATAGCCAAGTTGGCACAAACAACAAAAACAGTGTGCAATGAGCTGGAAGCCAAATTTTGCAGCACCCGAGCAAACAACGTTACATACAAAACTGCTTTTTTCCAGTGGGATGGAATCTTGGAGTGTGATGTTAAGATCCCTTCTTTGGACAGTTTCTTAGATTTATCTCCATGTCGGCAAGTCGAATCAACGTTTCAGACGCATCGAGCTTCCACTGTCCAAGACGAGTAGCTAGATGCATCCAAAATGTCTTTACTCGCTGATATGGAGATGAAATCGTTGAAACTACCCGGAAAGGGTAATACCTTAACCTCTTCCTGTCCGGAGCGCCATGTGTTGGTGCTCTGCACAAACCAGATGCATTGTTTAATGCAGCGGCAGTGCTGTTACAAACCCCTAAAAGTTTCTAAAAGTCACTTTTTTAGGGCTGGTCACTAATTTGCTACCTTTTTGAAAAAATGGTCACTAAAGTCACTTTTTTACAAATTTTCTGTTTTTGACACAGAAGAGAGATCGATCCTCACTCTCTGTGAAGGCCCTGAATTCTCGGCTGAATGTAATTTGCGGACTAAAGAGACATAACAACAAGCCGGAACTGGTGCCCATCACCGCAACCCTGTTGAATTTAGCCCGGCATGCACGTCAAAGCTATGAATCATATCTGCAACAGCAGCGTGTGATGGAGGTAGAGGAAAGGAAACGGAAGGAGATCAGTGATCGGGAAGCTGCAGCACAGAAACAAGCTGAAGCTGCGAACCGCAACAGGAAGACATTGCTGGAGATGGAGGCGGATCTAGAGAAGGGCAGGTTATCAGCGAAGGAAAAAGCATCACTAGCTGACAGGTTGCTGAAAGAGGCCAAACAACGGCTTGATGCAGCAGTTGCGAAGAAGAATTTTGGAGAGATTGAGTTAGCACATGCCATGTTGGATACTGCAGTCCAGAAGCAAAAAGCAGCCAGACAATGTGCTGGCGATGTGGAAGGTCAGCAGAAACGATTGGAGAAACGAAAGGCCACAATATTGGATGACTACTTCTCAACAAAAAGACCAAACACTGACAAGTGACAGCCACCAGTGATTGCCAATGGAGTGACCGAGTGCCAATAAAAATTAGTTCCTTTTTAATGATTGCATTTTATGACAATTTTTACAGTGACAGTTTAGTCCAGCTGACTTTCGGCATAGCCATTTTATCGGGCAGCCCGGCAGCTCCGCAGCTGAAGCTTCTACTGACTGACTAGCATCTGTCTATCACTGAAGTGATAGAATTCCTTGTTGTACGTGGTGAGCGCAAAGTCGACGGCTCGTAGCATGAATTGCAGCATCCGTTGACATGCCCAGGCTGACGGGCAAGATAGCTATGTCAAAAGTTAGCTGGTCAATACCGTATGGTGTATTTTTTGCAAGATAACAAAACCAAAATAAAAAAGTGTTCCGTGAAATTCAGGTGGATTGGGTATGGCTGTAGGGGTGGTGGAGGCCATCACGCTCTTTTATTTTGGTTTTGGTTACATATTTTACAACAGAAACCTAATTTATTATTATCAATTCTAATTATTTGCAGAAGCCTTGGTCACTTTTGGTCACTATTTTGACGTTGTCTTGGTCACTTTTTTCACATTTCTGGGTCACTATTCCACTATTTCCGATCTCACTTGGCCGTAACAGCCCTGCAGCGGCACCAAGACCTGAGCACAACCATTCATTAACCCGTCTGCTATTCCAGACACACAGACCAGAGATGCCGCAGAGGATTCAGATTAAAGAGCAGAAAACCCAATGTGGCACTCTTGACTTTTGAGTTCAGGTCACACACTTGTGTCTGGTCTTCATGAAGTGGAAAGCAGAGCGCCACATGTGGCACCCTGGACTTAGTGACAAAGCAGCTGTTTTATAATTGGACTTCTTTTGTTTAGATTGCCATTATTTTAGCCAAAAGTGACAGCTGTCTCAGACCCAAAAGCAAAAAGAAAGCATCCTTCCATGCTGAAATCCTTATCCTTCCCATTTCTTTTACTGCAGGTTGACATTCTTATGAAGCACCTTCAGTTTTTACCATCTGTTAGGATTTTCAGATCGATTATCACGTCAATGTTTGCGCTTGACAAGATTCATTTTTGCCCCAATTCGACAAAGAATAATGCGAGGACTTGTGCAAAACATAAAAACAATGGAAAAAACTGAATGTACTAGTACTAATAAGTTTGTTAAAACTACTAACCGGCAGGTTTGGTTGAGATCTTGTAAAACTGCGGCATAAATTGTGTGTCTGCCCCACCGCTGCAGAAAAAAATGAGGTCGGGTCATCGTTTATGCTGCAGTATTAGTAAGACCTCAACCAAATCTTCCCGACGAAAATGTTAGAATGGAACGTAAATTCAAAGTTCAAAGAAATTAAACTTTAAGAAACAAATTTTTTCTTTTGTTAAACGTAAAATTTCTGTTGGCTGGGGAAAACTGGCCGAAAAGCTTCCTGAATATAGCAACTGGATTTTAAAACTCAGCAAAAAAGGACACCACGAGTGCTGGAAGAATGCCACCCAAATGGATGGAGTCCTTATTCTCAAGTCGACGAGGTGAATCCCTTGATAAAATTGTACAAACCGGAAAATGGCTCTTTCAGTGTCTCGAGGAAATCATCCTGAAAGAAAAAAAGAATGGTTCAGTGATTATACAATATCAAGATGAAACCTGGGAGAAAATTTATGAGGGGTTTAGAATGTGATGCCTGACGACAAGGGTCGGGATACTTTGGTCCGAAAAGCTTTTAGATCGAATGGCGTAATCTCGCAAAATCTTCACCAAACCCCAGTCAAACTGACCAAACCTAACCTATACTACACCATGCAAACCTAGCCTAACATATTCTAACCTAATTTAAGGGGGGGGGTATACCCTACGCATCGAACTTTTTTGTTTCGACGGATTTTTTTGAAATTTTGCAGGTGAAAAGAGCGTAAAAATGATGGAGATTGACATATTAACATGTTAATATGTGTGCCTCACACCGGAGTTAATGGCAAAATAGGCGCGAAAAAGGCCGCCGGCAAAAATGCATCTCCTCCTAAACCGTCTGGCAGAATGAAGCCATATTTCAGCCAGTGGAAGAAAAGTACCTTATCTACGACATTATAGAGCCACTTTTGCCAATTTGTATCCTGATTTTAATTTATTGCAGAATAAGCGTGACCGTACCGCTAAGCGCCTAATATTTAGCAGCTTTTCTGCGGTCGCAAGCTTATAAAACCAAAAATAGAGCTTAAAACTTAAAAACGGCTCTATTTTCGGTTTCCTCATGAAAAATTAGTCCAGTACACCAAATTTGAACATTTTGCATGAAAAATTGTGGGAGGAGATGCATTTTGAATGCTTTCGCTTTTTGAAAAATGAGAAATGCGAGAAAATCGCAAATGTTTGTGTCGAGAATGCAAGAAAACCAATGCGACTGAGTTTCGGATAATCGGCTCTATCCTGAAGTTAAGTTACAGAAAATCTGAAGAGAGTTTTGGAAATGGCAAAGTCTGGCCTATAACATGAACATAAAAAGAAAAAATATCTTTTTTCCACTTTTAGCAAAAACCCACGGTTTACCTCCCCCCTAAAGCCATTCGGACTAAATTTTGGACCAGGTATGTTCCCCCCAAGAAAGCTGGTCCTGAAAGAAAAGCACAAAAAAGCATGTGTTAGAAGTGAGAGAAGGAAGAAGCAGAGGTAAAGGGAAGCGAGAGGCACAGAGGGAGGGAGAGAATAGGATGCCATTTCATTCATTTTTTATTAAGCAGATGACAAAAATTATTCATCCAGAACGAGTCTTGAAAAAAGGTTTTTACTCGACACGAGCTTGTGAACTTTTACGAATTCTGTTATCCTTTGCCTGGTGACCTTGCTAGTAGGTAGTATGGGACGTTGCACCTTGCCCCGCTCCTTCCCCGATGACGAGCGATTTTTTGATAACTGTATGTATAGTGGCAGCGGAATTAATGTACCCATTCATGTGTTTTTCCCATTTAACTGTTGCCTCCAAAACTTTTTTCCTTCTTTTTATTCTTATGCAGGCGGTAGAAATTTAAGCGCCAGATTTCAACAAAGCGTTCTAGAGGTGTCAGATTTTGACCTCGGTTATGCAAGAGGATCATCAATTTTTGCAGCATAGACTTTTTGCTGAAATCTGAACAGTCGAAATTTTTGTGTATGAGAGTACATGAATTCCGCTGCAGCTATTCACTGAAAATGGTCTCCCTGTCGTGTGAGTCAAGAAACACATCCTTACCATCAACTGAGGGTCTCCACCGCTGTCGACAAAGGTTTCGTACAAACTCGCAAATGCAGCATGGTTCTTCAAGGAGAAGCAACTTGACAAATCTTCAACCCCAACTGCATCAGTCAGCTGGTCAATCACAGATTCTGGAATGCCCTCAAACAAATAGCCAGTTTGTTGGAAGGCCTGCAATGGAAGCATGAGAAAAAGAGAGTGAAGATGCAGATAAATGTGCGAAAACAAACAAATAAAAAACGAACTTCCACTTCCGAACATCTGTCTACGCGTGGAACAGGCCAAGTTCACGGGCATGATTTGCAGTTTCCTTTCACTCTTTCTCATTTAAACTAACCAAACCTGACCTAACTTGTCTACCCTCACTGCCAATTGTTGTTGTCAATGCACAGCTTGACGTCTGTCAATTGATTGTTGAACTTCTGCATGCTGTCCAGTTATTAACCCAAAGAATCACACCCCTGAACTTCGTGTTGAACAAATCATTTATAGACAGTAAAACAGGTAAAATGTCTGCAAAAAACTGGGAGGATGGAGGTCAGGGCAACTATTATCAGCCGAAGGAAGTGTAAGAGATGTACTCCTCATGCAGACAGGTCTTGGAACTGTAGGTACCCCAGAAATTTCCTCTGCAGGCAAAATGTAACAAATGAAAACTACATTCAGCAGAAGAAAGCCATGTTAAAAATTATTGTGGATATGTGGATGCTAACAGAGTGGAGATTTGGATGGCTGGGACATTTTTTATGTTAAAAAGTTGGTAGGGTACCTTGCAAGGTTTCATTTTCATCTTGGACAAATTCGAGAGCTCTGAAATGTTAGGAAATTGTGAAAAATCGTAAAAATACATGTTCGAAAATTGTTGTTGTTGGCCAGTCCCCCTCCACGCTGCTTTGCAGCCAGTTTGGGCCTGCTCTGCCCGAGGAAGGGTGGCAAAGAAGAGGATAGTCGGAGAGAAAAGGTGATCCCACATGCTCCACCGCCGCTAGTCAGGCTAACGGTAGGAGATCAATGTTTATGTATAGAAGGACCTAGGACTTACATGGTACATAACAAACGTAGGACACAAGTCGTGTTGTCCCATTTCCTGCCAAGTGAACCTCAGAGCTCCAGTTCTTCCTCCTCCTGTTCTGAACTATCACACTGAGTAAAAATGACCTCTGACATACGATGAATTTCTTTCTTGCACGGTGTATTGTATTCCCATTGTTGCCTTGGAAATGGATATTGCCGCCAACAGCAGTCAAGTGATTCTCTCCATGTGTGGATTGGCCGGCCTTCCTTTCTTCGGAGAGGGTGATTTAGGCCCACGTTGAATATGGGCCCAGTATCGGAGTTGAGCAGCCACCAAGTGTTTAACGATGGTCCGTCCCTGCAAGTCCTGCCTCACACTCCGGATGTTCCATCTTGCAAGTGCCGCCAGTTCCCAAAGTCTCCCATCGACGCATTCTGGTGCGCTCCGCCTTAGTTAAAACTTGCCCGGCCGATCCGAACATCAACGTGGGTCAGACCACTGAGGTGTACAGTGCTCTTGTGATGAACCAAGGTAGCCGATGCTCAACCATTTTACGCATTCGGAGAAATGCTGACTTCTTCACGTAAGCACCAGTGGATGATACGGCTTCTGAGATGTGGGCTGACTTGAAACTGACGCAGGCATGTTTCGACTGTGAGATGTGTGACAGTGTCAAAGGAAGCTTGCAGATCCAATGAGAGCAGAAAATGTTTGGTCACCAGCTCTCCAATGCTCCGGCAGGATACGCCAGACCCAGCATAAAGGACACTCCACCGGTCGCGATCTCTGGAAGGCTGCCTGATTGGGTTTCAGAACTAACCTTGTCTCACCAAAACTGTCAGGATGCCCGACATGAGAACAGAGAGAACAACTAGACTTGTCTTAATTGGTATTACATTCACCCTTCTATGTGCTTACCAGAAGACCTTTGTACCAGTGAATACAAACCTGTAGGGCCTATATAGAAACCTGTGTATACAAACCCCTCAGTGCCCATCTTCGTGGCACCCTTTCACACCTTTGGAAGATGTGAAACAAAATAAACTACAAAACCTTTGGCAACTAACTACAAAAACTTCTCCTCCGAGAAGTTCAAACATTCAAAAACCACTGCTCAAATGAAGAAGAACAATGATAGTTCAATTTCCTATTGAATAACTTATCATACTTAGTAAAGTAAATCCAAAAACACTCCTAGCAAAATAACTGAACAACTGCGAAACTTATCTTTTATTGTATCCTGGATCCCTTAATCCTGGGTCACCGGAGTGGTATCAGAGTGTTCACACTTGAGTACCTTGATCCCAGTATATTCATCTTTCGCCTTACCAGCACCTTCCTACACCCGAGCCTCCCGCCTGCCCCCAAAGGGGCAAGACCCTGAAAAAAAAAAGAAAACAAAAAAAAAAAAAAAAAAAAAAAAAAAAAAAAGGGGGAAAAACAAATACAAATAGGGATGGGGTAAATCTTAACCTACCTACTTAAATGGCCCAGCTACAGGAACGGAAGGGGCCGGACCAAGTTGCTGACCAAAGTGATCGGATTCCACCTGCGCGCATCGCTACCCACCAGGGTAGTATCCTCCTTACTTATCACCATCCCCCCACATCCTGCAGCTGTACCACGCACCACGAAGTGGTGCGGCCCCTCAGTACCCCTCATCGGGGCTAAAAAAAAAAAAAAAAAAAAAATACATGTTCGAAAATTATCAGCAAAAATCATAAATCATTCAACAAATATTTTGGATGTGAGGTCCGGTGATAATTTCAGCAGAAAGTAGTTTACTGTTGTCGTGGCTGACGGACGTTGAAATTTACCTCATTTTTGCCTGATAAGAACTACAAAAAAAAAAAAAAAAACAAAAAACGAGACGAGAACTGCATTTTTTTCAATTCAGAATTTTCTGCTCTGAGTTCAGGAATCCGCAGACATTTGGAGATATCCAGTTTCAGGACAAATTAACTTTTAATTTACTTGCAAGTAAAATCTCACGCATCATTAAATTTGTAGGTAAATCTATGAAAACTAAAAACGTACATTGTCGTCCCACAGAGTGCCGTAAATATCCTCTATCCTTTGGTTTGCCTCATTGACCAGAGCAGCAAGGCCATCTCTGCTGGATTTCAGATCCTTCAAGACTGGCATCAACTCTTTCAACCTAAACGAATCAAACAGACAGATGCTTTTCCCATTGGTGAAGAAAGGGCATTTTGTAACTTGGATTAGATTAAAAAAACACTGCATGAAAGGCATGCTTTGCTTGAGGCCATGGAAAAATGACCCACACCTTGTCTTGAGGGATGCAGGGAAAACATGCTCCCTGTTGAGAGTTTGTCACCGAGTTGTATCCTGTGAGGGTTTGACCATCAATTGGAGTAATGAACCTTTTAAGGTCTCTCTCAATTCCAAAATGCATCGGATTTTCCTCTCCAAATGTGCCAATGCAAATTAGCTAGATCTTGCCCGTTCAAATGTGCCGGAATTTGCCTGTCCAACTGTGCCACATTTTGCCAGTCCAAATGTGCCGCATCATGCCTGTCCAACTGTCGCATTCTCCTATCCAACTGTTGCCGCATTTTGCCATTCCAAATGTGCCGCATCATGCATGTCCAACTGCCGCATTCTCCTATGCAACTGTTGCCGCATTTTGCCATTCCAAATACGCCACATTTTGCCAGTCCAAATGTGCCGCATCATGCATGTCCAACTGCCGCATTCTCCTATCCAACTGTTGCCGCATTTTGCCATTCCAAATACGCCACATTTAGCCAGTCCAAATGTGCCGCATCATGCATGTCCAACTGCCGCATTCTCCTATCCAACTGTTGCCGCATTTTGCCATTCCAAATACGCCACATTTGGCCAGTCCAAATGTGCTGCATTTTGTCAGTCCAAATGAGCTTCATTTTGCCTCCCCAACAGTGCCGCATCTTGCACGTCCAACTGCACCGCATTTCACCTGTCCAACTGCGCCACATTTTGCCTGTCCAACTGTGCCGTATTTTGCAAATCAGGTGTTCGCGATTGTCCCCCCCCCCTTGTTCACACAATACAGAACTGGGGTTGTAGATTGTTCCCCCCCCCCGTTAATTTACTCAAAAACAGAAACAAAACAAAACAAAAATAAAAAAACACCAAATAAATCCTTTATCACAAGGATGAAAACAAATTGTATCAACAGAATCCAACTATAAAAAACTACAAAGACAAAAATGAAAGTACCCGTGGATGTTACAAGCAGACCCCCTCATTAATAATGCTCCCAAAAAAAGGAGAAAAATACCTAATAAAATTAGGGACTAACTCTACAAAGTATCCACAGATTATCGAGACAAATGCAGCATTCATATCAAAGAGCAGAGTATACGTTACAGCGGGTGGAGGAACGATTACAACAAGGAAGTCCATCTCTTCTTGAATGGAGAGAAGCTGTTTTGGAGGAAATAAGACAAAACAAGCAAAAATCATGACAATTATTATTGGTCTTCATGAAGATTAAATATCATGCCAGCCTCTACAGTGGGCGGTCGATAAATAATGAGAATTGCACCGAAATTTGCATCTGAAATGAATTTTTCCACTTTGACATCAAACTTCGAATCGTTTTAAGGTACTTGGGTGATTTTTAGAAAAATCCCTGCACATTTTTGATTTTGTGGTCATTTCAGAAAAGCAACACGGAGATGCAAGGCAGTCGATTTGACAGGTGTGAAAAAAGAGGGAAACAAGAAGTTTCTCCAGACCAAGGGTTTGAGACACAAGAACCGACACCCAAATAAAACAACTTTCACAACACATTTGAGCCATATCGGTTCGCAGTTGTGACAAGAAAATGAGTTTGGTGGTCCCATGCTTTGGTGTGGCGCAACAAGTCTTTTCTCAATTCCATGCACCTGGCAAATTGAGCGCCATGCACCTGGCTAATTGAATCTTACACCCATATCCCTCATGTTTTTAAAATTGCCATGGAATGCGAATTCTGCATCGGTAAAACGTCAAATTCACCAAAACACCTTAAAACGAATCAAAGTTTGATGCCAAAACGGGAAAATTCATTTCAAATGCAAATTTCGGTGCAATTCTCATTATTTATTGACCACCCCTCGTATGTAGCGAGCTCTAATCTGCAGTAAAAGCAGCAAAAATATGAACCACCAGGCAGCCAGCCCATGTTCACTCCCCCACAGTGGTCACTCACTGTACTTGGAGGGTTCATTTTGGCACCCAGTTCGATGCATTTTCCACCAAAACCTTTTTGACATTACGGTCTTGATCTTCAGGGACCTCTCCAAGTGCCAACAAAAATAACAGATCCATGCCAGAACCAACTGCAGAGCACTAAAAATTGCATCCCAATATTCACCAATGCATTTAAAAACACAATTGGAATGAACAGAACAGACCAAAGCCGAATCCATGGCATGGCTACAAAGAAAAGGAAGAACATTCTCCAAAAATTTGTAGACCTGTTCCACTGCCCGTAAAGACAATACAGACAGGAGAGAATATTGGCCTTTCTGTTTGAAGGGGCATTGCTGGTCTAGTTTTCTTGTTCGAGAACAATGATTTTTACATATTTATTGGATTTTTGTTGGTAGTAACAGAAAACAAAGGGTTGTCATCACTTGTCGGTACCGGTGTGCCAGCTGTGTCCTGCCGGTGCCAGTACCGAGTTGGCAATGGCCGGTACAAGTGCCAGCGCCACACCACTAATTTTCTCTCTGGATGTGCCAAGGTGCCTGGTTGTGTGATTTTAGCAGGAAACACTGAAAAGAGAAAAGCAATGTCGAGTCGAACATGCTTTCGAAAAAGGGGGACAAGTTTAGTTATTGTGACAGGTGTCAAAACACGCTGACAATTAAAATTGAAATCGCTGACAATTATTCAGATAAGATACAGACCAATCAAAATGTTCCGTTTTTCCTTATTGAACCAAGGAAAAGTCTTTTTTTTAACTATTTTGACTTCGACTGATTTTCCAGAGGGGCAATGGCTATTCCAGGGGGAGGGGGCTCAAGGGGATTGAGTTCCCTCTAAATTTCAAATGTTGGGTATTTTGTAAAGCACAACCCTTGTAGTCCGTTTATAATCCTGTTTTTCCTTTGAAGTTTCTGCCATCGAAGGGTCTGAGCCCCCCCACAAACAAATCCTGTGATCGCCTTTGCAGAGGGGGCCACTCCACCAATTCCAGACTGATTTTTGCATCAACGAAGTGACTTACCATTTGGTAGAACGAGACGGCAGTGAACTTGACGGACGGATGAACTGTCTTGGCCGATTCAAATCCAACTTTACAGATGTTTGAAATGCAATTCGCAAACCCTGTCACCAACTCCTCACAGTCCTCCTTCGTCATGGTTTGGTAGGGATGAGGAAAAATAGATCTGAGAGAACCATCATGTCGCTTCAACTCATAAATGGTCTGCAAGAATAAAGAATTTACCATTTGTCAGTTCCAAAATTAAGAATTTACCAAAATAAAGAGTTTGACTTGAAGGTGAAGGAAGTGTCAAAACAGTGCCATGGACCACAGGTCTTTTTATGTCACACCTGTTGTTTGCTATGCTTCACAGGGGTACTTCTTGTTCTTGTGCCTATACGAATCAAACTTGTCAGTGACAAATTCTCCTCTAATCCTCCACTTCCGGGGTATGGGCCCCTGAACAACACTGTTGTCAATTTTATGGTGGCCTGGGGCGGGATACAATGGTGGTACGGACCCCAATTTTTGCAAAGTAGCGGTGGGGTGTTAATTTTTTGTCACTGATAAGTTTGATTTGTATGGGTACAAGGAATATGCCAGTATCGTGTTTTCGTATGGCCCACTGTTTCAGAAACAACCTGTGTCCGCCTTGCCCTGCAACAAGGCGGACACAGGTTCGCACTGAATTTTGAGCCGAATTCTGTGATTTTCCTCGACTGCAGCATTGCTTTTGCCCTTACAAGTAGTTCACTGAATCTGTTATAATTAACAACATTCCATGTTATTTCCATTATCAGGTAACTTTGTATCAGTAATTCTCACCAGGGGAGGAAGTAGACGGTCTCCAATGCTCTGAGCATGCGTGATTGCGATGGGTAGATATTTTTATTCTATTGTGCCTATTTTTCTCTTTTAGGGTGAACAGTTTGCAAGCAATTTCTCAGACTTTTTTTTTTTGCTTTTAACCTCTTTTCCCTGACTTTCCAGGTCTGTACACACCATTTGAATTCAAAAATGCTTTAATTTAATCATTTATGAGCACAAAATGCATTTATACATCTATCACACTGCAAACTCCATCTCCAGGATAAAAATAAAAACACGTTGTTATTCTTCCTCACCCGGAAGTTCGCCTACAAATAATATGATTGTGTAGTGTTGATTTGTGTCGGAGTCCTCCCCATGAAATTTAAACTACATCATTTGAATAAAATTTTCGGAGAGAACTGATCTGCATCCTCTCCTCCTGTCTGCAGTGCATTGGGCAGCGGAGGTCAATCCCAGTTCCTGCCCCCCAAAATAACAAATGTACCAAGTTCTGATCGTGGACTTACGCAATGATGAAAGGCTTCTGCGAGTGTGCAGATAATCATAGACTTTGAAATCTGGCTCCTTGCCTGGTCATCATACGACAAAAATTTACCAACCATTGGTTTCAGGATGTTGGTGTAAAATTCTGCAAAAATTACAAAAATGAAAATTCTGTGATAAGGTGTGAATGCAAAGATTTTGATCGCCATAAACTGAGACCCAACTAAATAACTAGCACTGATCAACAGCAAAAATGTGATGTTACCCCGCCGAATAAAAAAAACAAGGCATTGGGTCCACAGAAGAGGAAAAACCTTTTCGCGATCGCAATCTACCACTAGGTTGTGACACGCAGCCTTTTGTTTGAAAATCACATTTATCCGAAATTATTGTCTTTTACAATAGGCACATGACTGAGACTTGAAGAGATGCCATGAAGAAGACAGTAATGGCATCCCCTTTTACAAAATTCATTAATAATTGACAAGTCACTGACATTAAGTAGTTACCTGATTCAAGGCCATTTTAGGATCGATGTCTCTATTTTTCTGACGACGTTTCGACCCCTGGGCTGGGGTCTTTTTCAAGTCTGTTAACACGATATGATCGCTGTCGGTGGTGTTGTGCGACTGATGCAGATTGGGAGAGTCGGGATCGGGATTGCAGATTGGGAGATGCAGATGAGTCGAAATGTCGTAAGAAAAATCGTGACATCGATCCAAAAATGGCCTTGAATCAGGCAACTACTTGCAGAGTGTTTGAGAAATGGATCGTGGCGCCAGACACTTTAAGTCACTGACTTCTGTCACTTTCAAAAGTGACAAAAAGTGACACCCATCACGAGCACCCCAGACCAGTGACGAAAAGCCACAAAAGTGGGGTATGGGGTCAGGGATTAAATTGTGAATTAAAAAGTGGTTGTACGCTTGCATGTACATGCACTTTGCAATTGGTGCTTTTCAGGTGGTATGCTGAGGCCCCACAAAAAAAGTAGTGGTACTCCGTACCACCCACCGCGTACCCCTCAATTTAATCACTGTAAGGGGTGGCACCCCCATCAGGGTTCCAAGGGACTGCCCTCCATAACAACCCGAACTCGACCAGAATAAGGACAGCACTAACCACTGTAAGGCACCAGACGGCAATGCCTGAGCAGCTTCAAGATCAGTGTCTCAAAAGGCTCTTCAACGCCCAACTGCAAACACTCAGCAGTGAATCTTGTCATGGAGGGGATGCCTTCGTGGATATAAGCTTCAAACTTGACAACTGATGAGAGAAGTCTTTCCGCCTGTAGAAGTCGGCTTCGTCTGCTTTGATCGGATTCGTATTCATCGACCTCCACCAGGACTGTGTGGTCAAAATGGAAAGATTACGAGATTTGGAAGATTTCAAATCCCTAATCTTTCCAAAAGATTGAGTGGCATCACAGTCAGTTGACCATGACTTTTGAAACATGTCAAATTTATTCTTCTCTGGATGTATTTGATGGGGAATTTTTTTTGTCCAAAATTGGGAAATTTTTTTCTATCCAAAATGCCCCCGTGGGGCGAATTTTTCCGTCCCCAAAATTCTCTAGGGAAAATTTCTCATGGGGCAAAAGGTTTCTGCCAAATTCTCACGGGGTAAATTTTTTCTGTCCAAATTCTCATGGGGCAAAATTTTTCTGTCCAAAATCTCATAGGGAAATTTTTTTCTGTCCGAATTCTCATGGGGCAAACTTTTTCTGTCGAAATTATTATGTCGAAATTTTCATAGGCGAACATTTTTAATTTAATTTAATTTGCATGGGCTAGGCCCTGGCACAGATCAGCAAGACAATTAGGGATAGTGCACTGACCATAGGTTGCATCAATTCATTACAAACGATAAATAATATCAGTTCAGTCATAATGACTCGTGTTGTTTGGTCAACTATAACCCTGCATTGCTTTTAAAAGTAGACACATTGATATTCTAATCATTCCCAAATACACAGGATGTAGCAGACTCCACTCATTGACAGTTCTAGTGACAAATGAATATTTTCCAACATCCTTGCAGGAGTACTCTTTTACATTTGAGCAACCTCCAACATTATTTAATGTATTGAGAGTTTGAACTGCTGAACATGTTATCACGCAGGCTTCGTTGAGCTGTTTCCCTTCATTACATTTGAAAACAATGAAATCGAGGACAACTTTTCGAGATCGATTTTCACACAGCTCCCTGCTGGCATGTTGACTGATGATGCCAGCAGGGAGCTGGTGATCGATCTCAAAGTTAGTCCTCGATTTTCATTTTTCAGTGCAAAATATTCTAATGAAGGGACAGCTCAACAGCACTGCGGATTTTTACTTCAAAATATTCTGCCCAGTGGTGATGATTTTTCTACGTGAACCGATATCCCACTCGAGGTTTTCCAAGATTTTTCTGTCCGAGATGTTCTCATGGGACATTTTCTTTTTCAGTGCAAAATATTCTATTGGGACACAATTTTTCTTCCAAAATATTCTCATGAGGGATGATTTTTCTTCCAAGATATTCTCATGGTTCATAATTTTTCTGTCCAAAATAATCGCATGGGGCATAATTTTATTTTCCTGTCCAAGATATTCTTATGGGTCATTAAATTTTTCTGTCCCAAGATATTCTCAAGGGGAATTATTTTTCTGTCCAAATTATTCTCATGGGACATAATTTTTCTGTCCAAGATGTTCTTATGGGTAATTAAATTTTTCTGTCCCAAGATATTCTCAAGGGGAATTATTTTTCTGTCCAAATTATTCTCATGGGACATAATTTTTCTGTCCAAGATGTTCTTATGGGTAATTAAATTTTTCTGTCCCAAGATATTCTCAAGGGGAATTATTTTTCTGTCCAAATTATTCTCATGGGACATAATTTTTCTGTCCAAGATGTTCTTATGGGTAATTAAATTTTTCTGTCCCAAGATATTCTCAAGGGGAATTATTTTTCTGTCCAAATTATTCTCATGGGGAATAATTTTTCTGTCCAAGATATTCTTACGGGTCATAAAATTTTTCTGCCCCAAGATATTCTCACGGGGAATTATTTTTCTGTCCAAAATGTTCTCATGGTG
>JASGXE010007885.1:0-30354 GCA_030068105.1 Sinentomon sp. SZTP_YWyxl
GATTTTGCGAATTTCGATTTTTTCACTCTCCGGGAGATTTTTTTAACTGCCGGTGCATTCTTGCCGGAAAGAAATTTCTTTTGTTACAGGACAGCATTACCCCAGCAAAATGGGCCAATGTCATCAACCTCAAGATAAAAACTTACTCATTCCTTGGTGAATTTGTATGAAGCGCAATGGAATCTGCATTCAGTATAAAGACATGCAGAAAAGGCATTGTGAACCATGAACGATGTTCTCATTTATATTGGGCGATATGCCATTAAATTCCGACGTTAATTTCGTGCCATCTCACTCATTTTTTGGTGCGTGTTTTGTTAACCTTGGTCTGATCCCACGTACTGCAGATTTTGAATAACCCATAGAGATGGGATACGCTTGAATGCTAACCACCTTGCTTCTCATTTCAGGCTTCATGCCTTGACTCTCTCAATGTTACCCTTTTCGAGCGGTTTGGTCCTGTCTTCTTTCTCTTCATCTAACACTTCTTTGGCACTTTGCAATGTCGTCACACTTTTCACATGTTGGTCTGGTAATGTAGCAAAATACACAAGTATTTGGAACTGTAATCACTTTTCACATCTAAATTTCCTGTTTGAAGAGTGGCTCACTTGATGCCGCTTCAATCTTCGTATGCACTTTGCACTGTAGTCACACTGGTCACATTTAAATGGTCTCTCAGACGAGTGACCGAACTGATGATGTTTCAGGCCCTTTGGGTACTTTGTACTGAAATCACACTCGTCACATTTAAATGGTCTGTCCGTTGAGTGACACATTTGATGCTGCTCCAAATTACATGGGTACTTTGTACTGAAGTCACACTTGTCACATTTAAAGGGTTTATATAAAAAGTGTCTAGCTTGATGAGTTCGCAAAGTCTGCATACTTTTGCAGCTGTAATCACACCCTCCACACTTGAAGGGTCGCTCTGAAGAATGTTTAACTTGGTGTCGGCGAAAATTGCTTGAATTCTTTGTTGTGTAGTCACACTTATCACACTTCAAAGGCCTATCTGCAGCATGAGTCATCAGTTGATGTTTCTTGAAGTCGATCGACAATTCTAAAAAGAAAAGTAAAGAAGATATGGTTTATCAGACCTTGATGGTCTCCTTGAAAGAAATAAAATGATTATCATAGGCCAAATATCCAGTTCTTCAAACAAGGATCAAAATTGAGGAAGTGTAAGCAGATTTTAAACTTGGCATCTTGTGTCATTTCATTTTTAGTTCCTTCAGTCATTCTTCAGTGATCATTTGTTCCAAGGCCGGTTAAAATTTGGTCCGCGATCATGTATGGTACATTTGAAGATGACTCAACTCTTGGTCGTTGTTCAAAATGACGTTATCTTGGACCACAGAATAAACAAATAATTTTATTATTTTTAATCTTATTAATCATCACTCAGTAACTCGCTCGCTTAGCATACCCTGTATCAATGCAACTCCACATGCACAAATCACAATGTTGTAATTTTAATGAGCGTACTAAGACAGCCGTTCAATAATTTCGAACTACCTCATGCTATTTTTGCACCCCAGAAAGTGGGGAGTCACCGACTTGTGCCAAAATAACTTGTTGGCACGTTTTTGCTACGAGATTTGTGTTTGCGGCCACTGTGCAACTAAATTTAATCAGTCAGGTAAGTGACGATCCAAAGCCACCCTGATAGAAGAAAACAGAGGGGTGCGGCGAGATGAAACCTTTACAAACCGATTCGGAGGAGCAACTATTACTAATTTGAACCACGATTCCATAACAAGCTGTTGAGGAGTCATTACGAACTACCTACCCCTTGCTATCTTTTGTACCACAGTAAAGGGGAAGTCCCGAACCGCACCAGAATGTTGTCACAAGTTGGCACTTTTTAACACGACATTTGCATTTTGGGAAACTTCGCATAAAATTTAATCTGTCAGGAAGGTCACAATAGAAAACTACCCCAAAGGAAATACAGAGGTGTGACTTTGGATGAAATCTTCACAAATGGCTTCAGAAGAGCAGGTTCCACAACTCTGACATTTGAACCTCAAGTCTCCAAACCACGGTTGATGAGACTGTGCGAAAACACCTCTTCGAGACCTGGAATGGAGGACTGGACAAATACACAACCCACCGGCATTTTCAGGTCCGTACACACAAATCTGTTTGGAGGAATTTTTTATTTCGAAAAATGCTGAAGAAAAGAAAAAACGAAAGTCTACTCATTTCCTGCCCTAATCTGGACCAAAAATCCAGATTTTCAACTGAGGTGCTGCACAGAAATCAGCAGAACAATGGGCAAAGATCAGAGAATAGGCGAAAGAAAAATACAGACAAAACTTTTGCAAAATGGATATCAGATCAGGAACGCCAACACGCAGGAGTTTCCAGCACAGGATAAAAATAAAATTATCCAAAAATTGACCTGACCTTCTGCGGCTGTTTCATCTGAATCAGGGAGCAAAGGATCAATTATCGTCTCCAAGATGCTCTCGTCACCTTCCATCTGAAAAATTTCATCCTCAACTTCCAGGAAAGCGTCACCAACATCCCAGCTGACACCTTCTTGTGATGTGGCAGCCTTTGTTTCACATGGTCCTTCTGGCTCTATTTTTATAGCTTGGTCAGAACCCACTATGCAAACCGTTTCACCGAATGGACTCGTCTCGTCAATCATTGGATGGAGCAAACTGGAATGCATTGTCGCTTCTTTGAAATCAGATTCTGATTCTGTTTCACATCCATCACATGATCCTCTCTTGGAACCGGAACATGAGCACAAATCACAGGTTTTTGATGGCACTATGTCAGATACTGAGTGACTGAGGCTTAGTGCCTATATCTCCGTTTGGAATGAAAGTAATTGGGAAAAGTTATTTTAAACTATGATCACACTTTACACATTGAAAACTGAAAAAATGACAGTCATCAATCAGTAAGGCAGGAAGAAAATAATTCGAGGCAGTCAGACACCACATCCTTTTCTAAGCTTTTTTCGAATTGGCAAAATAGAAAGCCAGCCCATTCCTTTCCTCAATGGCCTCTTCGATATCACCACCCCAGCACGGCCAGCACGTTACACTACGTCGGAGAGATCTGGTCGGGTAAAGTTGCGGGTGAAAGTTGTAGCATCTACCAGCATTGACCTCAAGCTGGGATGCTATTTCAAACACAATTCAATTTTTGACCTTTCACACGTAATTTCAGGCTGCCGAGTTTGTAGGCATTTTATCGGTTTTACTGATAACGAACCGGGCTTGACAGCGCTCATGAATTTCAGAAATCCGCACTACCAGGCAGCTACCAGGTTACTCGCGAAAACTTCCACTTCATTTCCGAACCTGCCGTACGACAAGGCAGAAGGCCAGTGCCGCGGGCTCGAATTCAGTGTGTGGTTTTTCGGGCTAGGAAGTTGTTGATTTTTCCCTTTTCAAACAGGACAAATAGGTTACTGAATATTTGGGCATTTACTTTGAGCCCTGGAATTTGGAGTAACAACGCTCCGTTGTGTACAACAACATCACTCCTTTACAAGACAACCCTGAAGAATATCCAACTTCTCTCAGGGGTAAGTGGTGGTTCCATTTCTTTGCAGTGAACAATTGACTTGCTCGGTGACGCAAAATTGTGGGCCCATATCTTTGAGATATGTAAGATATTTTGGCTAAAACTCACATGTTTTGTTCTATAGCAATGGTCACAATACCCACGTTTGTCATAGTTGCAAACAATGTCACTAGTAACAACTGGCTCACTCGCATCTCCATTGCAACCAAATTTGAGACTGTTGAAACGAATCCTTTCACGGAATTCTTTTTCTCAAACCCTTTATAGTTTTACTGCTGGGTCACTGAATTCATTTCTGAATTCCAAATCATATTTTCCCCACAGATTTTGAGTGCAACCTTGCCGTGTGATTTTTGGGAATGCTTGGTATTCCGAATTCCACGCGATTCAATTATTCTGTGGCCAAGTTTAGTGGACACCTTTTTCTTCACCACTTTGTTCAGAAATTTACACACTTCTCAACATAAGTTACAAAGGGTGTTTCCGAACCCCTTCTCTATTTTCAGTTGTATTTTTGGGGACTTTCAACTGTCCTTTTTCTGGGTCAACCAGCCACTTCTCTACCTGGCTACTTCCGAGAGCTTTTCACGTCAATAGCGAAGGGCCAGACTTCGACACATTCATCGAACGGGTAAAGGGCCAAGCTGTTGTCGGAACTCAAGCTAAGTTCACAACTTCCATTTTCGCTTTGAGCTCATTTCACTATCACCAAACTCATAGGTCCAGGAAAGTGTGCTAGACGTCTCTCGAAAGACCTTTGGTCAGATCTTCCCCAGTGCCAAATCACTAAAGTGCCATCAGATTTTAGTGTGTTCCATCAGTGTATTTGTTTCTCATTTCACCTTTTCTCTGTTGAGTTTTATTCGCGCTTTCATCGACATTTAACTTATCGCATTCTCTTTATCATTCATTCCACTCTTTTAATTTGTTAGTTTGGTATGCCGGTAATACAGGTTAATATAGGCATCTTGCTCCAAAACCTTTACTGAGAGTTTCAGTTTGGAGAGGTCTACACGAAGCCTCTTTTAAAAAACGCTATTTGGCGCCACGAACTTCTAAAGAACCCTGTGCCCTCGGTTTTTGTTCACGCAGCTTTACTGGCCTGCACATTTTCCACTTTTTCGCCGATCAGAAAAATCGGTTTGTTTTTGTTTACGTTTTGAAAAGAAAAGAAAACAAAAACATGCTGCGCTCGCCACTTCAAGGCAGGTCAATGTCGATGTCGTCTTCCGCCTCTCAACAGGTGGGTTCGGAAGTCGCTTGTCAAACGGATTTCGCGGATCTGGAAGCCAGAAGGTTTTTGGATGAAACTTTGCGCAATCAACGGGTAGACACGCCCAGTTTAGACGGTGAGGTAGATTGGCACGCCAGGGTAATGGAATTGGAATTTAAGCTAAAAAGGGCACAGAAATCTAATGAGGACTTGATGCAAAAGATTAATTCGTTTTTGGAGCATCAGGAAGAAAATTTTGAACAGAATGTAGCCAGTCCCCAGCAAGAACTTTTTGAGAGAATTTTGAATTTGGAGGAACACATTGCGAAGTCTAGGGATTTTCAGGCTAATGTTTTAAAGAAATTGGATTTATTGTTTTCTAAGTTTGAACTCGGTGATGCGTCACGCCAAACGGAGCAAACAATAAGGTCGCAAAACGAAAGCCAGTTTACTTCGGCTGCGGTATGTGATTTTTCAACTATCACAACAATGGCTAATTCACGGCCAATTTCATTCCCAAATCAGACCATCTCACCATCAGGGAATGGAAATGCGATCTATGCCAATGGTGCATCGGAAAGGGCGTTTGCAACTAAGCCTATTCAAAATCAAGATATTCCGAAAGGCACACCGCAAACTTTTCCATTTGTTGACGCACCATTGAATCCAACATCTGTTAATTTTTCATCTCATCCTAATACCTTTCAATATTCTGTTGATCGTCCTCACAGGTTTAATGTTTCACACGGTTCTTCTAACCATACGTTTCCCGTTTCAAACCCACAGGCAGCTAATGAAATTCATTCTTATTTCCAGACTCCGAACTCATACGGCAACTGGAGTAATCTTGAAAAGATTTTGAAAAATCTGAACTTCTCTAAGTTCACGGGGAAACACAACGAGTGCCCTCTCACATTTTTGCAGAGATTGCAATTGTTTTTGAAGTCGGAGAATTGGCCCGACCACCTGTTCTTTAATTACGTTAATCGGTTTTTGGATGGTGACTGTTTAAACTGGTTAAACACCGTGAAATCGCAACTGCGCAACTTTTCTGATTTCAAGGAAAATTTTTTGCTTGTCTTTTACTCTGCCGATTACAAAAGTAAGTTACAGAATGAATGGCTGCAGAGCAAGCAAAAAGATAATGAAAACATCATGGCCTTTTTCTCCAGAGTTTCACGCATTGGTGAAATTTTGTTTGACCACATGCCGCAACGAACCTTGATGGAGCAGGTGTACAGAAACTGCCATCCAAAATTGCGCATGTTAACCAGCCTTGCCGAATCGGATGACATATCCATCTTCTTGCGCAAACTTACTGCTGCAGAAGAGTTGCTGGTTGAGCAGAACTCAGACTACACTGCGCAGCGGTTTGTTGTAAACCATATCAAACCGGTTTACGAAGCTCCTATTCGGCAGGCTAAATCACCACCAACAAAGTTTCACCAGGAGCAAAGAAAACAAATTGTCAGCTGCTCGTTTTGTGGAAAAAATGGCCATGCTTACGAGTTTTGTTTTAAACGCAAAAAGATGTCGCCAGAAAATTCGTCAAAAAGGCATTCACCTAGCCCCTCACCAAATAAAGTCCCAGGTAACAGGAAATACCAGGACATTTCTTGTGGATATTGTGGGAAGTTGGGCCATGTCAGTTCCATATGTCGCAAAAGGAAATATGATTTGGAATATGGTCCAGTCAATGAAAGGCCGCAAGAAATCGGAACGAAACTTTCAGAGAGGGTCACTCTGCAAATCGAAACGATTACTCAAACAACAGGCGGGGTAGCCCAAACAAGAGGCGTACACCACCCCGAGTAATTCATAACAGCAATGTCAATCACATTGAATTGGATCAGGTTGAGAGTCCAGTAAATGGAAATTGCCAGAGTTCGGGAAATTACAGAACGAGCCATTGTCAGTAGACGCAATGAGCTCAGAAAAGGCACATTTTGAAATGTCTACATTGAATAATTCTGAAACCGCTGCCTTTTCTTCGAGGAATGATACCGCTCTTCCTCCTTTTTTCAATCTAGCCTGTCACCAACCAGCAGAGGTCAGAGGAGCCCGGCGATCCGCAGACGTCCACGACGACCTGTCTCCGGCTGTCATCAACACTGCGAGAAGCCAATGTGACTCAACACAAGCCCTTGAGTCATCGGGAAGTGTCGATTATGGAACTTCACCAGGTCGTATATCTTCCTGTTTTTCATACGTTTCTCTTTATAAATCGGTATGCAATCGGCCGAAATTTTACCCTGGATTACTGGTGTCCATAAATTCTCGCAAGGCAGTTGGTTTGCTGGATTCCGGGAGCGTAATTACGCTGTGCAGCGAGGATTTTTCAAACAATACAAAATCAGAAATACGCTCCATTTTCCCACGGCCAAGATTCGATCGGCCGATAATCATGAATGCACCTTTTTGGGGTTTGTTTACATAAAAATCACCCTGCAGAAACACACTGTGCGTACGAGACTCTACGTGATCAAGAACCTGCAAATGCATTTAATCCTGGGCTTAGATTTCATTTGCGCAATGCATTTAAAAACAGATTTTCCACGTAATCAATATTCTCTCAAAGGCCAAACGTATTCTTTAGAAGAAATTGACAATGATGGGACAAATTTAAGGCCTTTTGTTCTGGAATTTCATAATGATGACATCAATACGAGTCTCATTCCAGAACAGATTACAATGGGAAAATTAATCATGCAGAATTTGATCCCGAAACTTTTAACCCGCGAGAGAATTATGACAGACTCACGATTGATTCTCATGTGAGCGGGGATAAAAATCTTGAAGTCAACCCGGATGTTGAATTTGGGAACTTTTTAACAGCCGAACAGAGGCAAACTTTTGGGAATTTACTGTCCTCCTTTCGATATCTTTTCCGAGATGAGGTGGGCAGAGTTGATAATACAGGCTTTAAAGTTCGCCTGGATTCATATAAGCCCATTCGGAAAGCGCCATACAAGTTCAGCCCAGAAAAACAAAAAATCATGCAGGAAATCCTCGACAAAATGGAATCACAGGGTATCATTGAAAAGTCCTTCAGCGAGTTTTCTTCTCCTTGTGTGCTCATCCCCAAAAAGAATGGGAAATGGAGGATTTGCCAGGACTACAGGCCATTAATGAAAGGGATTTTGCCAGTGGCCAGTCCTATGACACGTCCGGATGATATTTTTCAAAAAATTGGGGCAAATAGATTTTTAACTCTGTTGGACGTTCAAGATGCGTACTACAGTCTCGTGATTGAAGACGAATTAACGAAACGCATCTTGGCTTTCTCCAATGAGAAGTTTCAGTACATTTTTCATCGTGTCCCTCAAGGACTTGTTACGTCCGCACCCTTTTTTCAAAGAATAATTAACATAATTTTACGCAAGCATTGGGATTATACGCATGCGTTTTTGGATGACATTTTAATTGCATCCCCCACCCTTGAAACCCACCTCCAGCATTTGACAGATGTTTTGCAAAGTTTGGAGGACGCTGGTTTCACTTTGAACGGCAAATGCCGAATTGCCATGCAAACCGTGAAATACTTGGGTTGCATCATATCGGAGGGCAAACGAATTCCAGATGACGAAAAGGTCGAATCTCTCTTAAAGTGGTCTCCGCCTAAAACGGTTACGGAACTAAAAAGTTTCCTCGGTGCCGTTGGCTTTTTACAGCCACATATTCCAATCGCGGCGGACATTTTGGACCCACTTCACAAGTTAAAGAGAGGTAATCCAAAGAAATTGGCCTGGAATTCGGAGGCTCAGGAGGCATTTGAGAAAATCAAAAGGGTCATTGCAATGAGGGTTGTTTTAGTATTTACCCGACCCAAATTTAGACTACGTTATTTTTTGTGATGCCTCCCCGAAACGCAACGTGTCGGCTGTTTTGACTCAAGTCGACGAGCAACAAAAGTATTTCCCGGTTGCTTTCTTTTCAAAGACACTTGAAGATTCACAAAGGAATTGGGATGCTCAAACGGCAGAATTATATGCTTGCGTTCTGGCTGTTGAGAAATTTCAGCAATATGTCGAGGATAAGGGTTGCGTCGTTACACAGACAGCGCGGTGGTCTCTTTCCTTCACTCGATGAAGATGCCGCGCAATAAAATTGCAAGATGGATATTGCGACTTCAGGTGACTAAAATCACCCTTAGACACATTAAAGGTCGCAAGAATACGCTCGCTGATTACATGAGCCGAACAGTTCCCTTAGCTTATCCTTCCTTTAAATTAAATATGGAAGAGTTTTCTACCCCTTTACAGGAAAAGCAACTTGAAATTGGAGCACCGGAAGGCAGAGCCACGACGGTAAATTTCATTTTGAGTGAGGTCAGTGAATATGAACTGCCACAACGCACAAACCGGGTTAGAACAGGAAGACAGAGACGTTGTTCCGTTCCGGTATTGGATGACTTTAATCTGGATACATTATATCAGCCTCCAATCGAATACACAATTTTCGTAAACCATGTCTCCACTGATAAGGAGATGCAGAAATACATGGGGTTTACTTTGCAGGACTTGAAAAACGAACAGCAAAAAGACAAACTCTGTCAAGAATTAAGTTCGTTTATGCTTGGGAATAAGGAAATGATGGCCGATATTGAAAAGAAGGACAAAGCCAAACACAGAAGGCTTTTGAAAATGTCCAAAGAGGCGAAATTTGTGGATGGCGTCATTTACGTTGACCAAGGCGCTCATGGCCATGTCATCCTTCTGCCTAAACGATTCGTCAAACCATTCGTTACGAGGTTTCACGAATCGAAATCACAAAATCATTCAGGATGCACGAAAACTTACGAAAAATTGCGCAATATTGTTTACTGGCGAAATATGGGCCGTGACACTAAATTACTTGTTTCGTGTTGTGAAAAGTGTCAGGAGGCCAAATACACCAATGTGAAACCGTTTGGCAAAATGCAAAGCTTGAACCTCAAAGTCCAAAACGATACGTGGGCTCTGGACGTTTGCTTCTTCGCAAATAGCAAGAAGACCAAATGTCTCTTAACTTGCATGGAGGTTCGTTCCAAATTTTGTTTGCTGAACATTTTGCCAAATCACAAGACCAGGAACCTCATAAAAATCCTGGAAGAAAATGTTATTGCGCAATTTGGTTGCCCAGTAGCTTTGATTTTGGATCGAGCTTCAATCAATACCTCGACATCTTTCAGGAGGTGGGCAAAAAGTTTTGGCATTGAGGTCATTTACACTGCACCCGGCCATTCATGCTCGAATCCAACTGAGCGTTTAATTCGTAGCATCCGGGACATTATTCGCACGGCCATTTCTGACGATCATCGCCTTTGGGTTAAGGAGATCAAACATATTCAACTCTCCTTAAACCATAACATTCATGAGGCGCATGGTCTTTCACCTGCAAGAGTTTATTTGGGAAGAGACCTAACGGTCGAACAACTCCAACTTTTGGACCCTGAAAAAATTGCTCAAGCTCCCATGGACATGCAAGCAGAGCTTCAAGAAAGAAAAGAAATTTACGATTTTGTGAGGGAGCAAGCTCAAAAACAATTGAAAAGAATGCCAAAGCTTTCGATGCTCGGCATAGGGTCCCTACATTAAAGGTCGGCGATATTGTGAAAATCAAATTGGTTCACAAATCGAAGGCTGATGCTGATTTTCACGACAAATCGGCTCCAATATTTTCGCCACCTTACATCATTTTAAGTCTGGATGAACGGAAAAACGCCGCCTTGAAACCGTGGAGATACAATGGTCCACGAGTCACTTTTAACATTGACAGGATTTATCCATTCAAAACACTTCCTGGCTGCGAGAAACATCATCTCTCACATGATGCTTTCTCGTGTCTTTCCTTGCAGGATAACGATGAACAGCAACAAACGGAGACAGGCGACGTCGACCGATGCGTTTCGTCTGGCTCTGATGCCTCACTGGTTGCGTCTTTACACGGGACAGCAGATTCACAGGCACCATCTACTGAGCAAATTGAAACTGATTCCGAATGTCCACAGTCTACATCAGATGGGCAATCGGTAATTGAAATGGCTCGACATCATTACAACCTGCGGCCACGGAAAATGCCAAAGCATCTATCTTGAGTATATTTGTTACCAAAGAGTACAAACTGCTGATGTCTCAACCAATCAGTACCTGCACCGGTCTAGTCACTTCTACTGTTTTAGCCGGTTTTTATCCACCTATTCAACCTGTTTTTATCATTCACCGGATTTTAACCATTTGCTGTTTTAACCGATTTTAACAGCTTTTAAATGGTACCATTTTTATTGCGTATTAACCTCTTTCTTTTTATCGTTTTAATATCTTAACCTGTTTTTAAACTTTAACATTTAACTGTTGCGTTTTTAATTTGTTTACTTTCTGTCACATCCTCATTTGTCTCGTCCCTTGCAACCCATTTGTGCACGTCATACCTTCACATGGTTTGTCATTTTCTGAGAAGTTGTTTACCTCATCTTGCCGCTGAATTTCTTCTGTACTGTTCCATTCCTCGGTTCGGTGCGATTTCACGCATGAAAGATTGCGGGTACCGAGGGGGAGTGGGCAGTGCAGGAGGAGGGAAGTAGTAGGGTGGGGGAAGACAGGTTTTCAAGAAAGAAACTCTGGCATATACTAAGCCCAGAATGATTTGTTTTTGCACGTGATTTTGCATTATTTCGGATTTGGAACTTTAGAGGATGGCACCGGCTGGGTTTTGTCAAACCTCTGGACCTGTCGGTCCCTTTCGTTTCCAGGCAATTTACGTCCCCAAGAAGGGGAGGGGTACTGGAGGGAGGGGATCGACAGGGCCCATTGGGGAGACAGAATTTTCGAACGGCCGGCACCGTATTGATATTAAACGGTCTAAGATTGAAATAAGAAAATTAACAAAAAAAATTCAAATAGAAAACCAACAAAAATCTTAAAATCGAAAACAAAACAAAATGTTTCTTTGCTCATCCTCAATTAATTTATATGATCCGTTTCTTAATGTGTGTGCCTTGCTTTGCGTGATGTGGGTTGTGGATTTCAAATCTTCTAGAACTGATGTCACAAATGGATTTTCTTATCGTTTTTCACACAATAATGTTCTTTCATTTCATTTCATTTATGTAACGGGTACTCATTTGTTTTGTTTGTCAATTATGGGTCGCTGTTTCTTACAATTGTACACACGAATACTTGTTAATGCTATTCTGCACAACCTCATACACAATATGGTTCACCGAGACACATTGGGTTGCTAAAGATTCAATATTTAGTGGCATAATTGGAAAGGCCCCCATTCAGGAAAAGTCTATGGGACAGTGTGGTACGAAAATTTCCCGTTCAGTGAAATTTTCTTTTCTGCTGAGGGGGAGTGTAGCATCCACCAGCATTGACCTCAAGCTGGGATGCTATTTCAAACACAATTCAATTTTGACCTTTCACACGTAATTTCAGGCTGCCGAGTTTGTAGGCATTTTATCGGTTTTACTGATAACGAACCTGGCTTGACTGCGCTCATGAATTTCAGAAATCCGCACTACCAGGCAGCTACCAGGTTACTCGCGAAAACTTCCACTTCATTTCCGAACCTGCCGTACGACAAGGCAGAAGGCCAGTGCCGAGGGCTCGAATTCAGTGTGTGGTTTTTAGGGCAAGGAAGTTAGTGATTTTTCTATTTTCAAACAGGACAAATAGGTTACTGAATATTTGGGCATTTAATTTGAGCCCTGGAATTTGGCGTAACAACACTCCGTTGTATACAACAACATCGCTCCGTTACAAGACAACCCTGAAGAATATCCAACTTCTCTCAGGGGTAAGTTGGTGTTCCATTTCTTTGCAGTGAACAATTTACTTGTTCAGTGACGCAAAATTGTGGGCCCATATCCTTGAGATCTGTGAGATATTTTGGCTAAAACCCACATGTTTTGGTCTATAGCAATGGTCACAATACCCACGTTTGCCATACACACAGAAAACAAATGTGATTGGAACGGTATTTCGAAGGTATTGCGGAAAACCACCGGTATTTGACTAAAACCGAAGGTTTTAAGCTGCATGATAATACCTGGATGGCATTACTTCATGTTGTGGCCTTGAAGGGGTTTCTACTAAAACCATTTGGCACTGAATCGGTTTCAGAAAGGTTTTTGCAAAAACCAATTGGAATTACTTTGGTTGCGGAGACCACGTGACCGCCAATTTTCTTCTGTGGACCAATAGCCGTGAAGCGCAGATGGGATCTTCCATCACCACCTTCTCTCTCAACCTCTCCCATCCTCACCAACCAGGCGCCGAAACTTGAGAATGTGCATAGTTGCGTTCTCCACCATCCGAATGAATGGCTGACTGCATTCCAGCTGTGATTTCGTCTGATTCGATAAGAAGAGTTGCCGTGTGGACTTTTGCTTCTTGAGTGGGAATGCTTTCTTGTTTTTGTGGTGGTTGGCTTGGTGTGCCAGGCCAGCTGTTGTGCTTTCGTTGCCTTGGCGGGAAGTGACACAAAACGCTGAACCTGCTTGTCGTGATTGTCCTGCTGGTATTGGCCAGGCTGGGTCAGATTTGGGTCAGGTTAGGTAAATTAAGGGATAACCTGATCTAACAATAACCCAACTTTTTTTACCATAACCAGCAGGACTGCAGGACAAGCAGGTTTCCATCAGGACAAGCAAGACAAGCAGGTTCAGCGTTTTAGTCATTCCCGCCTTGGCGTCTGTCTCATTTCGGTCCGCAAGTCACTGCGTGTTACACGTGTAACAGCTGTGAAAAATAGTCATCCCGAACTTTTCCGCATTTTGTCAACTTTTCTGCATTTTGCCACACTTTTCCGCATTTTGTTTAAATTCATATTTTGTTGTTTTTCATGAAATTTTGTTTCCCGCCGTTTTGTTTTGCGAATTTTTGTTTTGCGTTGCGGTTTCTCCACATTGCGTTGGCATTGCGTTTGGGCCAGCGTGAGATTGTCTTTGTCGAGGGATTAGGTTGAGAGCTGTGAGTTGGTATCGAGTTGCGCTGTGAGCCTTTGGTGTGTTTTTATTAAATGTGCCCCCTGATATTTCTGAGTGTCTGTTGAGAAGGGTTTATTTTTCATTTATTTTGCTTGGATTTGTGAGTTGCATTCATTTATTTATTTTGTGCTGTTTTCTGTGTTACGTTTGTATTCCAAGTAATTTTTGGTTGTCAGTGGCATATGTCATATTGGTTCGGTCTCATGACTCTGAGTCAACCTTTTGATTGATTTTATTCTCCCCCCGAATTTGTCGTGGATTTGTTGCGTGTCTATTTTCGTGTGGCGATCGATTTTCTTTTGTTTATTTCATTCGCATTTTTGTTTTCATTTGGATTAGTTTCCCGTTTTGTTTTGCATTTGGGTTTCCTTTGCTTTTCTTTTTTGTTATAGGCTAACATTTTTCTTCCTTTTCACGAAAATCGATGCAGGATAAACAATTTTCCCTGAAGACACAGGAAATATTTGCAATCCTGAATCTTTGCAATCTTCAGCAATGCCTGAAGCCAATTCTGCTGGCTTCGCCACAACTTGGCTACCATCATCACCATTATTAGCCTGTTTCCTGGATATCATGGGTAAGAATCTTTATTTTCATCACTTTTTTGTCTCCTTTGTGTATGCAGACTGTTGAATGGTGTCCCCCAATTGTCAATCATAATCAGTAAAATCTGCATATCAACGTTTTCACGTCTTCACTTCGCTTTTGTGGATTTTAAAAATTCGTCCTTCAGTTTTGCAACAAATATTCTGTTCCTTTTGATCTGATGAGGTACCTAATTTTTTCTTGCTTCCACTCTGCAAACCAACTCTCACCATCATAGTTTTGCTGCCCTGTTCTATCTGTACCGAATGTGCCATTCATCTGCTCATATAACGAAGTATTTTAGTTGATCTTGCAGTGACAGAGTCCTTTATCCATTTGTCGTCATCAAAATTGCAATTCAACCAAATAATTTTTACCTGCAATTCAGTGAGTTCAGCCCACCCCACTGCAAATTGAATTCTTTCCAGACGATTTTTCACCGAATTTTGGCATTTGATTGGTGTGAGTTTTTCAGTCGTCGCTGGCATTCGTGGTGTGCCATATTTTTGATTTGCCAAAATTTGAATTCCTTTGCAGTTGTTTAAAGTGGGATGTTCTTTTGCATTCCATGAACCAGACTGGATCTTGGAATTAGTTGCATCAGTTATTGCAAAATTCTATCCCAGCATGTAATCCCCTTTGGTTTTTTGGTGATCTTTTGCAGCATTTTTTTATTCAGCTGACAGTATATAGCTTTCAATTTCTTTGCAGCTGTCCAACATTTTTTTCCTGAAGAAGGCTTTTCGTTAGGCTTTGTTCAATTATTATTATTATTTATTTCAAAACAGTGAACAACTGAACTGGCACTGTAACAGGCACAAGACATGAAAAATTACGCAAAGCATAGTCAATCAATTCGTCATATAAGTAAAACAATCAACAAAAAAAGGATAAACGAGAAGGGGAAAAAACGAAATCTCTGAATGAATGCTGTCACAGTCTTATATGTGCGAGACAACCGAGCCAGTGAATTTGAAATCAGCGCACAATTAGCAGAAAGGCCATTCCAGTCGGTGATTGTTCTGGGGAAAAATGAGTGAAAGAATACATTCTTTTTGCAAAAAGGCAGAACGAATAGCTTAGTCCATTATCTGTTCGTCTTTGCACCGGCTTCAGAGAATAAGAGGAGGGAAGACTAAAGTCCACACTGCCAGTAATGATATCACTTAGCAAGTTTAAACGGTGTGCTCGGCGTCGACTCTCAAGAGTTGCTAGGTCAAGATCCCTTAAAAGTGTCGTAACACTGTACTGCCTGCCATATTTTTGCGTTATTGCTCTCGCAGCTCTTCTTTGGACGGTTTCAAGGGTATCGATATCACAACGTTTATAGGGATCCCAAACCGCGCAGGCATATTCCAGAATGGGTAAAACCAGCGCAACATAAGCATGTTTCTTTTGATGGATAGATGCCAATCTAAGATTACTCATGATGTAACCAACTTTTGAAAGAGATTTGGCGGTTATTGATAAAATATGAGGGCTCCAAGAAAGATCGTGGCTTCATAACCATCTGTTATCTGTATTCCTTTCTTTTACAGCATTTTTTTTTTTTGTTTCCATCATGGTCAGCACTGTTGACCACATCCAAATTTCCGTCAGCAAGTTTTTTTGCTGTTCTATAATTCCCCGATGTTGCGCTTTTGCCATTCGCACACGGATGTAATTGACCATAACCCGATTGCACTCAATAGCCAATTCAACGGACGGATGCATCTTTCAATGCAACAATGGAAAAGGAATAAGCTTTGTGCATGGAAATGAATTTTTCGCAACAGAAATCTGTCCATTGAATTGGCTATTGATTCTTTGGGTTCGCTTTGTGGCTTTGGGGCGGCCGAGTGAGTGAATTAATTAGCCATTCTGTTTCCATCGCATCATTTTAGGCACCAATAATATTTTCTTCTCTTAATCTTTTACAGCATCTTTGGAGACTAAACCTAACCCCCAAGTCCGAGATTTCCGATACCCCAATGGACAACAGCAGATACTCTCCACTACAATTTTTCCTGCCCATTCACCATCCATTCCGCACTCGTCTTCGTGGTGGTCGGATGTGTTTTTACCTGCTCCCTGTTCGGTGAAGCTGTGCTTTTACTCCATTGAGCATTTTCGTTGCTGCAACATTGTGTTCTGCAAGAAACAGGGTGTTCTCCATTTCCTATGCCATGGCCTCGCCGCAGCCTGATCCAGTTGATCAGCCGACGAAGTGGTGTTTTGACGATGGAAAGTGTCAATTCAACAGGGCCGGCAACACCGAGGCCGGTGCCGACATGCTGGGTTGCTCAGTTTGTGAGAACTATTACCATTTTCGATGCCTTAAGATCAGCGCAAAGACAAAGGTACTGTTCTGGCAGTGTAAAGCTTGCTCCAAAGTACAGAAAGAGATGGCGAAAGCGTTCGAATCATTGCCACTGATTCATGACGACATCAATCGCCTAAAGCAATTGTGTGTGGACAGATCCTGCTTCCTGGAATCACAGAGTGAAATTCTGGCCAGGGTGATTTCCCTAGAAAACTGTTTGATTGCTGGCAATGACAAGGATTTGCTGGCTAAATCCAGTTCTTTTCCGCCTGCTACAAGCCGTCAGACCAAGCCCGGATCCTCGTCTTACGCGGATGCACTTAAGGCAAGCCCACCTGCTGCATCCGCCGAGCAACTGCATTCTTCAACTTCTGGAGGACGCTTTCAGCCAACTGCGCCAGTTGGCCCGGTGCCTTCCCCACGAAGGTCTCCACCTCACCAGAAGGGTCGCCATACGCCCTTTTCCAATGGCCACTCGACCGCCGCGATATCAAAACCAGCGGTGTCTGCATTTGACACCAGGAACAGTGTCAAACGCAATCCGAGCCAAGCTCAGAGAAAGGCTCGGTTTCACAGAATCAATGGAAAAGCCCATGCAAACACCGTTGTTCTGGGTGATTCCTTGGTGAAACACCTTCACACCCGACTATCTCCAGACAAGATCCGGGTGGTCTCCTCGCCGGGTGCCAAGTCCAATGATCTACTTCACCTCCTAAAAGTTCGACCACTGCTGGAAGGACCAGTGAAGAAGATTGTGCTCCAGATCGGCCGAAATGACATGGATCAGGGCGTTCATCAGGACACAATGCTCCGAAATATTGAAGAAATTATCAAACTGTGTCGATCAGCAGTTCCCCAAGCTGATATCTATTTCTCAGCAATCATCACAAAAGTTGGTCTTCCCATGACAGCCCTGTTCGCCACCAACAGCCGCATTCAAGCTCTGTGCAGTGCCTACGGAGTTCATTTCTTCGACAGCAACTACGGCTTTGAGCGTCGGTTCCACGCAGCTGATCAATCGCATCTGAGCCACGCTGGAACCACCAGACTAGCCGATTTGATTGTTCGGAACATTTATCCTCGTTCGGAGTTTTTATAAAGCCAAATTCGGGTGAGCACACATTTTTTGTACCCTGTAGCAAATCTTTCACCATTTTCTGTTAATTCTTTTAAATCAGAAAATCTTTCGCTCACCCTGATTCACCTTTGTTACCTTTCGTTTTCCCCTTTTTCGCCTCCTTTTTGTCGCATGATGTTTGCCCTTTTTCATGCTACACATCGCATATCATTCGCTGCCTTCTCCACTCATTTCGCATTCGACCTTTGTTTGATTTTCAATTGCCCTCATTCATTTCAATTTTCCTTCTTTTCCTCTTACCTGCACATGTTTATGCGTTTGTTGACCTGCAGGCCTGCTTTGACCCTGGATGCATATTTCTCTGCTCCAAACACGCCGGCCGAACAACATAACCCTTTTTCCTCAGTTGTGGATAATTCCGGTTTTGGGATTACAATTGCTGATAACTCAACATGCAGCCGCCACTCTTTGGGAATATTACCTGTACCTGCTCTGTCCTCATCATTGTTGGTTGCCATGCAGCCTTGCTTGTCAGGCAGGGACGTCAAGACCTCAGAGACACGCGTTCCCTCTCACACGCTGCAAAATATGAGATCTTCCTCTTCAAACAAGCAACAGGTTGTCAAATCAACATCTTTTCAAAGCAACAAAGAAACTTTTTTTCAAATTTTAAATGTAAATTGCCAATCTCTGGCTTCTGTGTTCAAAAGGACATGCTTAATTGACCTTATCCACTCTGTTCATGCAACTTTGATCTTTGCAACCGAAAGTTGGTTAAATTCAGGGGTGGCCAACTCTGAGCTTCTCCCTGCTGGGTTCAATGTCTATCGGACTGATCGAGCTACACCTACTCGCGGAGGAGGCGTACTTTTAGCAACTGATGAGACAATAAGCAGCACTCCACTGCCTGGCAATTTTAATATTGCAATCCATGGTGTCATTGAGGTAACCTGGTGCCGTATTATTTTCTCTGGGCGCCCTTATATTCTTGGTTGCGTGTACATATCACCTATTGCTGACATTGCCTCTTTTGTTGAATTTCACAATTGTGTTTTAAATGTCATAAATTATGATCACACTAACGATAGCTCAGGGACGAATCGGGTCATTCTTGCTGGAGATTTCAACCTACCTGGCATTAATTGGTCAAATCCATCGAGTGTAGGTGCCTCCGCACGTGAAACTGAATTTTTGAAATTGATTGATGAAGGGTTTACTACAGCTTGTTTTAGAACCAACTAGATACTCTCGCAACGGCACCTCCAGTATTCTGGATCTGGTTTTTGTGAACTTTGACCCTGTTTCCAGTCATGTATCCATTGTTCCTGGCCTGGCTGATCACATGGCTGTATCAGTGTCATTGTCAATTGAATCCACAAACACCAGCTCTGGAATTTTTAAAACAACCAGCCTTTCACCCTGTCTAAATCTCGCTGACTGGGATGCATTCCGATGTCATCTCAATTGCTTACTCCCTGCTTTTCTTGAGTTGTCACGTTATTCAGATTGTGATGAACTTTGGAGCCTACTCCACCAGGTTCTCAATGATCTTCTCAACAAGGTGCCCTCACGTAAGAAGATTTTAGACGTCAGGTACCCTTGGGTGAACGCTAAATTAAAATCATTTATAAGAGTAAAGCGCCGCAAATTCAAGACTGCTTGTTCCACGGACCGGTGAACTGGGGCAGAACAACTGAGCAGAAGTGGACTGAGGCAGAATTTTTGCATTTTTGGAAGCTGATTTTTTTCATTTCTGCGGGTTAGGTTAGGTCAGGTTAGGTTAGGTTAAGTTAGGACAGGTGTAGCTCCAACCCAAGCAAAAATTCCCTCCAAACTCCTCCAAACTCCCTCCCTTGTCCCAATTCTACCACTCCCAACCTCTTTCCAATTCTGCCTCAGTCCACTTCTTTCCTCCCTCAGTCCGTTCCTATCCCCCAGTCCCCCGACCGTTCCCACCCACAACTGAAAACTGGGACAACTACATTTTAGCCCGTGATCATGCTAAATCTCTAAATAATCGGCTATACGCAAATTTTATAGAACGATGTATGATGACCTACTTCGCACAGCGCTTCTGGGCTTTCCTCCGGCAAAAAAAGAGGTGCTCTTCCATTCCTGATCTTATTGATTCTGAGGGCTGCCACATCACGAGAGCACCTGACTAAGCTGATTTGTTGGTCACTTCCTTTCAACCAAACTTCAGAAAACACCCACAATTTTCTGCAGATTTAAATCGGAACATAATAGCTCCACAAACTGAATCAAATATCTCTGCAGAAAATGTTATTGACTTCTCTTGCTTTCTCCCTGAGAATATCTCATTCCTTTTTAGCAGTCATGAAATTTCGCGTGTTATAACATCTTTATGCAACAAAAAAGGCCCTGGTTCAGACAAAATACCCGTTCTTCTTGTCAAAAATTTGAATTCCGAATTGTGCATTTTTTTCGAAATCCTTTTCCTGAAAATATTTAACTCTGGCCAGTTTCCATCACATTGGAAAGAAATTAACGTTTGTCCAGTTCCGAAAAAGGGTTCTCCCACTGACCCCAATAACTACAGGCCCATTTCTATTATATCTGTGGCTCCAAAAGTTTTTGAAAAGATCCTGCACAATCTTATATGTGAGTATGTTGAAGTCAATGGGATCATCAACCCCCGGCAGCATGGATTTCGCAAAAGAAAATCATGTGAAACTCAACTTATTGAACTTGTCTTTGATATCGCTAGCCATTTTGAAAGGAAAACGGATACACATGCCGTATTTATTGACCTGGCCAAAGCGTTTGACAGTGTAGATCATGCACTTCTCCTCATCAAACTTAAAAGGCTGTCTTTTCCAGAGTCTGTTCTCAGGCTTATTGAATCATACCTAGCACACCGAAAGGCCAAAGTAATGGTAGATCATGCCCCTTCAAAGGCCCATGTACACTTTGAATCTGGAGTACCTCAGGGTAGCGCATTGGGTCCTCTGCTTTTTACCTTATATATTAACGACCTATTCGAGTTAATTGATTGTGACATTCGATTATATGCCGATGATATTGTTGTTTACAAGGCCATCTTCTCAGAAAATGATATTCATGAACTTCAGGCTAATTTGAACAAGATCCATCAGTGGTGCAATGAATGGCACATGAATGTGAATGTATCTAAATGCGCATTTGTCAAATTCCATCCTCGGTTCCAAGTCCAGGCTTTTCCTCACACTCAATACCAAATAAACACAGAGATTGTTCCCGCAGAGTCTTCGGTGAAATACCTTGGAGTAAAATTGCATGAAAACTTGGACTGGAGTGATCATATAAATATGGCAGTTGGTAAGGCAAGGTCTTCATTGGGGTTTCTAAAACGTAATCTCTCACACGCAGACAGTTCAACTAAACTCCTCGCCTATAAAGCCACAGTCCTTCCGCTACTTGAATATGCTTCAGTTGTATGGGACCCATTTCTGGTGTCCCATGCTGATGCTCTGGAACGTGTTCAACGCTGTGCCGCGAGGTTCATAGTCAACAACTATCAGAGAACAGCCAGTGTCTCTCAAATGCTGACTGATCTGGGCCTTGACCAACTTCACCAACGTAGGAAGGACAAAAGACTGGCCATGCTAACCAAAATTTTCCAACGAAAAGTGCTAATTGAGATACCGCCCCCTTTTACTCCTAATTTCTTGCAAGGCGTGCACTTCATAACTTTCAATTCCAGATTCCGTTGATCAAGGCACGTGCATTTCATTTTCTTTTTTTTCCACGAACCCTTATCGACTGGAACAATCTTCCCAGAGACTCTCCCCTGCTTAACATATTTGCTCAAAAATAAAAGTAAAATTATAAAATAAATTGTAAAAATTGACTTCAACTTGGCCAGTGAAGCAATTTTCAGACCTATCATCGTGTCACATACTCTTAGATATCTTAATAGTTGGTTTGGTTTCTTCCGTTTTCTTGATTGTAATCGTTTTCTTCCTCTTGCTTCCTTTTGCCGTTTGTGATTATTTTTCTGTTATGAGCGTATGTGTTGTCTTTTGATGATCATGAACGTTTATGCTGGAATTCATGTTTCTTTGTAAATAACTTGTTTGACATATTTGCGAAAATATTAAGCAAATAAAATTGAATTGAAATTGAAACTCGGCGCTGCATCACCAAATACTCGTAGGTACTTGTCCAAATGAACACATCAATTCAATTCTCATGGCAATTCAATTTTGCTGTGTATTGAATGTTATTTTCATTTTATCATAATAACATATTTTTATCGAAGCAAATTGAAAATTGAACCAACTGTGAGTTTGCAGGCAACTTGGCTGCGCAGGAATGATCGCTGTCCAAAAACCAAGTTACATCAAAGTGAATTTGACAACTGGGTTGTAAGGAAATGCGCACTGTTCATAACTGACCGTGTACCAAGGAGGATTGACTGCTCTGCGCTTTGCAGAAACACGCGCTGTGAAAATCGAGCGTGCATCAAAGTGAATTTTACCACCGCGGATTGTACAGAAATGCACCGGATTTGAAAATGAAAGTGAATTAAAGTTGGTTTGAAGGAACTGCGACTTTCAGAAAAGACGCCGTTTAAATCAATCGAAGCAGTGGTACACCTGGACTGCAGAGAATTAGGTGCTGTTGGAAAAATGAACGTGTAACACATTGAATTATAGAACTATGATTTTCGCCAAGTGTTTGATTGGATATAGGAATGGGCGCTATTCCAAGAACGTGTTTTGTGACAGTAATCCCTTAAGCCGCGTCAGAATGGTCAGATTTTTTGCATCAGACTGCTTAGATCGTCTGTACAAAACAGATTGTCACTTGCAACAATGTGCAAAGGAATGTGTGAAATGGCCATTGACCATTGCCCATTGCAAGTGACAATCTCTTTTGGACAGACTAACTAAAGATCTTTTCAGCCGGAATCCTGAATGTAAGTGGCGTCAGAATGGTCAGATTTTTTGCACCAGGCTTTTTCAGATCGTCTGTCCAAAACAGATTGTCACTTGCAACAATGTGCAAAGGAAAATATCGGACCATTGACCGTTGCCCATTTTTGCAACTGAAAATCTGTTTTGAAAGAAGTGTGATTCAAGAATCTGTCCATTCTGATGCGAACTGCAATATTTTTCTATCTTCTTTGTATTTTAGCAACGGCTGCACCCCAGGAAACAAAACCAGGTTCATTTTGACAAGTGAGCTGACCGAGGAGGAGTTCCAAGGTCAACCGATAATCAACTGGGATGCCATCATTTGGGTCAAGCGTCCGTTGATATTATGGTTTTTACAAGTCCTCTTTGCTCTGATTACACTCACCGAAGCGCTTTTACTTGCTTACTTAGGTTACAAGGTTAGTTGTCAGCATTTCCCTTACGCAGGTTGGGTATGAGCATTTTCCATACTTGGGTTGTTTCTGACAATTCTCCTTCCAGTGTTGATTCTGCACATTTTACTTCGGTTTGTTCCACGTGTATTATTTTCCTAACATAGATTAGTCGTTGGCATTTTTCTTGCCGAACTTAGTTCCGGACATATTCTTCATTTAGGTTGGTTGTGAGCATTTTTATTCCTGTGGCTGGTTGTAACAGATTCGAGGGTAGGCTTAGTGCAACTAGTTATAAACCTTCAGATCCACCACATCGAGATTATGAACAGCCCAATCACACCAACACCCAATGGGAATCCAGAACAACATTACCAAAATTTCAACTGAATTTATTTCAAATGGCTAAAACAATTGCGTTCTGAATAAAAGAATCAAGTGTGGCGCGCAATGATAACACAACAGGGACGGAAGTGAATACGCTACCACTGGGGCAGTGGAGTGGGTGAGTAACAGTGGGTAACAACAGTGGAGTGGGTGAGGAAGAAAAAACTCATTGCGAAAGTTGCAGAATTTCTGTCTTTTGCCATCAAATTGTTATTGAGAGTTGGGGTACGAAACGGAAAGGTGTGTTACGATATCATTCTACAATCGACTGATTTTCCCTACCACTTTGTTCGGTAGCTGTTAGAGCGAAGCAGTCAGCTGCATTGCTCTCAGAATAGAGCTGTGGTTTGCTTGAGCATGCATAGCACATCCTGTAAGGACTTTCCTAACGGCATAGCATCATCCTGTAAGGACTTTCCTAACGGCATAGCATCATCCTGTAAGGACTTTCCTAACGGCGCATGTACCTTGTATAACTTTTTTCTATCCATTTTTTATTTTAGGGTAATATATGGCAACAGCTACTTTCGTTTCATTTCATATTAGAACTTGTGAATACTGTACCATTCCTACTGACAGTAAGTCATACTTTAAATATCATTAACTTTTAAATCAATATAGCTGATTTAATAGACGCAGTGGCGGATCCAAAGTTCCACAAAAAGGGGACTGGGTCGTGGGGCAGAGTCCCAATCGGGGTCGCATAGATGGCGGATCCAGAGCTCTACAAAATGAAGGCTGGGTCATGGGGCAGAGTCCCAATCGGGGTCGCATGGATCACTGTGTTTCTGAGGGGGTCCATGGAACCGAGTATCGCAAAGAAAAGTCGGGAGAAATTTTGACATTTGAGTTCATTTCTGGAGAAACGTCATGGACCCTCCATTAAAATTCAGCAAAATGGACATTTTTCTCTGGAAAGGGGAGGTTGCACTCTCCCTCTCCCCACCTGGTGGAACTGACCAAAGAGATGCATCCGTCCGTTGGATTTGGCTATTGAGTTGAACTTGGGGGTCAGTTGCAATGCGGAATACGACCGATACGGTTATAACCTGAAATAGGTAAACCTAAGTCTAAGCGCCATGTAAAAAGAAGCTTTTAAAGAAATGTCTACTTGAGTCTCTATCGTCCCGATTCTACAAGGTGACTCATAATATGGTATCGTAAACCGAAGCTTTCCTCAAAATCAGCGCTCTGAAGTTGTGTGCCTTGATTTTCTGAAAGCGAAAAATCAGCATATACGTTTAAAGAGCATTTCTTAACAGACCGTCTTGAAGATCCTTAAGCAAATTTGTCGTAATCTCGCGAAGGAGTTAGAACAACTTAGATTGACGTTTTTTTGTTCCCAATGACAGTTCAATTAACAGTTAAATAAATTGCAGTTCAAATTCAGTCTCATTCAGTTCATTTCATTTAGTTCAATTCAATTCAGTTCCGCGTAATTCGATTTAATTCAATGAAATTAAATTCAGTTCAATGACATTCAGTTCTTTCCATGCAATGATTCAGTTCAAAAATTCATTCAGTCCAATTCCAAATTCATTAAATTCAATTGCAGTTCTATTTCAGGTAAAATTCAGTTCATTGTCAATTCAACTTCAGCTGAATTTCAGTTCAAATTCAAATTCAATTAAAGTTCAATTCCAGTTCCAAAACAGTTCAACATCAGTGAGATTTCGCAATCATCAACCCTGACTGAAACCCTGAATTTCAGTCAAATCCATTGCCAACAAGGTGAATTTAACACCAGTTCTTGGGCTGCTTGTCTCAAAATTGCTAAAACTAAAAGTGGACTTGAGTTGTTTTTAATCCCATCGATTCAATAGCTCCCGATCACACCGATTTCCAGTTATCAACCACAATTATCGCCATTATCTTCTTATCGTTTTCCCCTCATATTTTTATCTTTTTTTCTATCTCTTTCTTTCTTTCTATCTCCCTCTCTCAGATATGTTGGTCTCCTCTCAGGAATCTCTTTGTGCCAGTCTTTCTCAACTCGTGGCTTGCGAAACATGCGTTGGAGAACATGTTTGTAAGTACATCTGACAGGTCTCTAATCCTGTTTCAGCTCTATTGTTCAACCTTTCAGATCCTTTTCTCTTCGTTTTGTTTGTTTGGGCTGTCCGCATATGAGGATCCTTATAGAGATATCCTCTCTTTACAGAGAACATTGCAAACATTACAATGTTTTCCAAAAATCTTACGATTCTATTCGTAACCTGTTGGAATTGTGCGCCATACATCTTCTCGCGCAAGGCGCTTAAAATAATTTAACTTTCCATGATTGTGAAGAACTATTAAGGACAACATTTCCTAAAATATGGTTTCCAGAGATCCTATAGACCTAGACAAGTCTTTCACAAAGAATGGCAAATTGAAGGGACACCCTTAACCCTATTATCCGTAATAAGCATGTGAGGGATTCACCAAACCCATAAATCTGTATTATCCCTTCAAAGATCAACCAACAGTTGTCTGGAAATGAACGTTTTTCTTTTCTAGCCGTGAAATCTGCCGTTCTTTTCAGGCAAGAATTTCCGAAGTTTTTTTTTAGCAGATCCCGTTGTCGAAAATTTTCGTTTAGTCTCCCGACCTGCGATTCAGTTCATTCTCATTTTGCATTGTGAAAACGAAAATGCAGTGTACCGCCGCTTGAGGGTTACACTTGCGGTCTAAACCCTTCAAGGGTTTAATGCCTTCGCGAAACACATTAGACGCACTCTTTCCTTGAGAAAGCGTCAATTGCTTTGAATTTCTTTATCTTAATCCAAAGGGAGCACTCTCGTGAAGGAGCAGTCAAAACGCATTTTCAAATAGCAAAAAATAAGACGTTCCCATCAAATGTGTCTCAAATTGGAGCTTGCAATTCCAGCAAACGAGCACAAAAAGACTGCTATGTAATGCAAGTTAAGTGGCACACCATTCAATGCGCACGGCTATTTCCAAATTGATTATTTTCTCCTTTAATCCTTATTTTATTCATACCCTTTTCTGTCCATTCCAGAATGACCTTCATCGGGCCATGCAAAAGTCTCAGTCAGCTCTCTCTCAGCAGTTGATGATTCTTACCGCCACCCTCCTTTGCCTCGTCTTCACCAGGTGAGTGACATCTTCGGTCTTCCCCCCGCAAGGGAAAACAAACGCCTAATTCCCTTGGAGAACCCCAAATTAATGACCCGAGTGACTGTGATCCCCTTCAATGCCAAATGCAATAAACGGCTTAATATTACGTGTCTTCTGGATTGGTGTGCTCTGGATTAACATAATTTTGTATTGCCATAATCGTTCTGGATTGGTATAATTCTGGACTAGTTGTTTTCTGGATTCAAGATTGGATTTCAATCCAATTCAAGATTGGTATAAATCTGTGTTGATATGATGTCGGAATTGGCGAAACATGTGGTGGCGGATGAAGATGCTTTCGCCTTTAACTGCAATGCAAGGCGACAATTCCGGCAAATTCAGAACAGCCAGGCTTATCATGCTAACACATCTCTGAATTTGAAGGAGCCATTGAATCAGAAGGAGCCCTAAATTACATTCAGGACAAAGCTCTCCCCGCAAAAGCCCAGTTTTATAAAGATGTTTGTTCTTCCAAAGCATAAAACTTCTTCCATTAATGAAATTTTATTATTTTGATGCTCTGCTAAGGAATAAATGTTCCCCGCTCATTGCTGAGGTTTTATTTGTTGCTGCGTATCTGCCAAGGCATTATTCTTAAAGTTCTTCGACCATTTTATTTAATGCTATGTATGCCCCCTGTAAAAAGTTTTACACTTTAGAATAACTGACCACATGTGGACTGGACGAGCGATCAATCTTACTCTTATCAACAAAATAAGGTCAGGTTGTGGTATGTCAGGATAGGTTAGGACAGGATTGGCTTGTTTAGGTTGCGTTAAAATAATATGAGTTGGGGTTAGACGAGGCTAGGTTGAGGTCAAGTCAGCTAAAATTGTTTAACAATCTATCAATCAATCAATCAATCTTTATTTGCTCCACAAATACAATGTTTGGTGGAGAAAAAAAAATATGCAGAGAAAGAGGGCGAACATTTGACAAGATGAAACATAATGATGAAAGGATAGTATAAAAGAAGAAGTAAAAAATAATGATATTAATTTTCAGAAAACAAAATAACAAATTCAGTGACAAATTCGCCACCGCAAGTGGCATAAAAAAACATCAACCCACAAAAAAAAAACAACCGGATCTGACACCCGGCTCTGATGTGCGGCCATTTCCCGCCACCTCAGGAGCATATTCGCCACGGAATTTTCTCAACAAGAGAAGACATTGCAAAGAAAAAAAATCATATCAAGCTATCTATCAAGGATTTCGTATTTTTGACAAATATGTTATGGGAGGGCGACTGGACCACGTTCTCTGGAAGAGAGTTCCAATTGGCAATAGTTTTTGGGAAGAATGAACTGAAGTAAGGGTTCGAGTGGCAGAAGGGTCTGGCAAGAGCCTTGCTGTTGTTATTATAAAATCTCGGTGGGGGTTACGATAACATTCCGGCATCAAGCATGAATGGCCATTGATGATATGGTGAAATAGAGAGAGGCGATGAACATGCCTGCGATCGCGCAGGTTTGGCAGGCCCAGGGTTTTCTTGATCAGAGAGACACTAGCCTTTTGGTCATAGGTGTTAGAAATAAATCTAGCAGCTTTGGATTGCACTCCTTCGAGAAGGAGAATTTCGCCCACGTTGAAGGGATCCCAAACGCTGCAGGCGTACTCCAGGAGAGGGCGGACAAGGGATTTATAGGCCTTGATCTTCGCGGCAGCCGAACAATGCGAGAAGGTTCGTTTGATGAAGCCTAATGTTCTGTGTGCCCTTGATACAATATTTTGGATATGCGGCCGCCATTGGAGGTCAGAAGAAATTGTTATGCCGAGATATTGGAAACGTTTGACGTCTTCAACTGGGCTACCATGAATAACATATGTGTTCGTAGGGGGTTTGGAAGTCCTTGAAATGCACATAGACTTGCACTTATCAATGTTGATCACCATCTTCCAAGTCGTGCACCATAGGTCTCAATTAGATGAAGGTCATTTTGTAACAAGAAGGGGTCATACGGGGAAGCAATTACACGATATAGCATGCAGTCATCGGCAAATAGCCGGGCCTTACTGGAGAGAGATGTGGTCAGATCGTTGATAAATATGAGGAAAAGTAAAGGGCCAAGAACACTACCTTGTGGGACGCCGGAAGATACCGGGATTGGGTTAGATGTTTGGTTGCCTACACGGACAACTTGGGATCTACCAACTAAAAACGAGCGCACGAGATTATACACACATGGATCAAGATTCAGATGCTGAAGTTTCACCATGAGCAGATCGTGCGCAACCTTATCGAAGGCTTTCTGGAAGTCAATAAAAACGGCGTGGGTGGTTTGTCGCAAGTCCATGGATTTTGAAAGGTCGTCCAAAAGTCCCACTAGTTGAGTTTCACAGGATAGGCTTTTTCGGAACCCGTGTTGGCTGGCGGTCAGAAATTCTACAGAGTCGAGATGGCGATAGATATTTGTGCACAGAATGTGTTCGAAAATCTTACTAATGATGCAGGTTAACGAAATTGGGGATCTAGGATCAAGGATCTAGGATCTAGGATCAAGGGAGGGGGGGGAGGGTACACAATGAAAACATTCATTGTGTACCCTCCCAGTCTTTCCTAAATGCAGATAGCCCTCTAGACATTATTTGGTGTAGAATAAAATTACAAAACAGCTCTGAAATATCCTTAGGCGGTGTATATTTGCCTCCTGGTCTACCGGCAAATGATCGAAGTCTAGACGATTTCTATGACTCCGTTGCAGCGCACGTATCCAGTGGTTTGAAAATAATCATTTGTGGTGATATGAATTCCCCGACCATTTTTTCAATTGAGGACTCAAGAGTGAATACCTTACCTCTGAACAATAATGATAAGTGTATTGAGCGTATTATGGACACATTCAGTTTCCAACAGTTAGTCAAACAGCCAACTAGGATCACTCCCACTTCTAGCTCACTCTTGGATGTCGTTTTGACCAACTTTGAGTGCCCCGATTTCAAGGTCACAGTTGTACCCGGAATAGCTGATCATGAAGCGGTTATTCTCTCAATGTCCCAGAAACAGCACAAGAATCCACGAAAGGTAGAAAAATTTATAATCAATTACTCCTCTGTCGATTGGACCAAACTGAACCGAATATTGATGACAAATCCCATTTTCCTCCCCAATTGCGTGAGCACGAGATCCATTAATGACAACTGGCTGACCATCAAAAACACCCTCCTTTCTCTTAAGAATTCGATGCCTGTGAAGAGGATTAAATGCAATCCCAAATTTCCCTGGGTAAACTTTAAATTAAGCAAGCTACTTCATAGGAAAAGGCGGGCCCATTCGAAATTTAAACGCACTGGCTCTCATGTTGACCGCGCGAACTACACGAATCTCCGAGAACAGTGTTCCGATTTAAATTCAACTCTTTTCCATTCTTTTATAAATGACACTCTGGAGGACAAGCATTGTCGCAAATTTTGGCAGTACCTTAAAGCATTGCGGGAATGCAAGGAGATCCCACCCTTAACTGGTTCGGACGGCAATCTTACCACGAGTGCTGCCGAAATCGCCACAATCCTCAACGATTACTTTGTGAGTGTTTTCCACAAACCTTCGTCCAGTAATAGGCCTGTAATGATCCCACCAATTGCTGACGTCAGTATGGATGAGCTTTTCCCACCACTTATAGAGCCTGCAGGTGTTGCAAAACTCATTTCAAGAATTAATCCCAAAAAAGCTATGGGGCCTGATGGTCTACCGGGTCGCTTAATCAAGGAACTTTCTCCAGCATTGAGTCGCATTTTGTCCGTGCACTTCTCTCAAATTTTACATGTGGGTGAGATTCCGTGCGATTGGAAGAAAGCCATCGTCATACCAATAAAAAAAAGACATGCCTTCCAACAG
>JASGXE010007886.1:0-17844 GCA_030068105.1 Sinentomon sp. SZTP_YWyxl
TCCTTCGGATGGGACGTTAAACAGGAGGTCCCGTGTGCAGAATCACACTGTGCACGTTAAAGAACACCTAGCTCCAAGTCCAAGATAGTGGCTTGGCAGGTTACAATACACAGAAGCCACACAATTTCCACAGTGCTATCCAGTCATCCTGCGGGTTGGCAATAGCCGGAAAACTGGTGGCACGGGTGGCTGTGTGTCGGCCTGGACCGGTGCGGGTGCTGGAGCAGTTGCACTGACCAGTGTACGCCGGAATCCCACCGAATCCAGCAAAACCGAGCACAGTAACACTGCGCTAAGCAACAACTCCCCCTGCCACATGCCAGAAGGCGTTCGCAGGAGTATAATAATAATAACAATTTCATGGGACAATTTCAGATTTGTTTTCGCGGCTTACATGAGGTCTTCTTCGCGGGCTGATAACTCCATCCGCTGGAAAATGCTTGCCTTTGGTCGAAACTGAATCGTGCAATCCAACTTTTTATGGCAACCGTTTAGCCACATGCTTTTGTATGTTTGCTCCTTGATATCAGCGTTTTTCTTGCCCCTGCACTTTATCAGATTATCAAAAAAAGGTAATTTGTTTTGTTTTAATAGGGAAACGCCAATATCATGAAATGCTTTTTGAATCCATGGAAATGTTTTGATTCCCTTTTTAACATTGTTGGGATATCGTAGCATAACATTTTTAGTATGTGAGTGGGAATATCATAAAACATGAAAGAAAAGATCACAATATTATCCCATTCGTTGCAAATATTCTGACAAGATATTTATTTTCACTCCTGCAACATGGAACTTCATCAGACGAACAGAAAAACACAGCAATTGATGAAATGTTGTCGATATCAGATCGTCTCAGTTCCAAACGTCTCGTTCCTGAACGATATTCCTCTTGACGTGATTTTTCTCACTCGCTCCCGTGTCACTCAAAATGTTGCATCTTTTTTGGCAATGTTTGCAACGAAGAACAACTGGCAAGTCTTTTCTTTCATCATTCACTCATGTGAAGGTTTTTCTACGGATTTCTTTTTTTTTTATTATTATTGCGTGTTTTTTGTTTGCTCTGCTTTGTCAGGTTTTGATCCTCTTTTTATTTTCAGGCTCGCTTGGCCAGACTCCATTGATGTTCTGCGTTCAGGAAATAGGTAGAAGAAACTTGAAGCTTGCAAGTCTTCTTCTTGATCACGGTGCTGATCCAAACTTGATTCCCGGAGGTGGTGATTCATTTACCGAGTGTGCTCTTGCAACGCTGGTACGTCTCTCGATAGTCCTTCAAGAGGGAAAAGCCACCATAGTGAGGCACTTCAGTACCGAAAAAGACCTTGTGAAGACCACTGGTTTGGATGGTAAAAAGTATCCCAATTTACACTACTTGCGTAAAGACATTTGTCTCCTAATCGAAAAATTTCTCTTCAGAGGCGCTGATATAAATGTGGCCACATCACGATTTAATATAACAACATTTCACATGCTTTTGAAGAGCAGTTGTCCCGACATTGCCTTGGTTGAAAGGTTCCTTGGGTATGGCGCTAACTTCAACATTGCTGATGTGCACTCAACGACTCCATTTATGGATCTTATTTCGCACGCCAAATACGAGCATGACGTATTGCAAATATACAATTTCATCTACTATTACACCAGCTTGAATTTGGAGCTGTCAAATTGCTCCTCCCAGACTGCTCTTTGGAGAGCAATGCATTGTGGCTTTCCCACACTTGCCATCAGGTTGCTCTACGATCATCCGGTTCCAGCAAGTGATGTCTTTGCAAGAGATCGCAGAACCACTATCGATGAGACATATGGTATTGCACAAGATGTAAGTCAAAACGAATAAATTTGAGTATTTAATGAGTTGGAGGGTATAATCAAAAGGCTGTTCTGGGTATCTCTTGCCCTGTGTAAAATCCGCTTCAAAATGTTCACAATCAAATGGTAGGTGTCACACGCAACGTTGGATGGGTCCAAGGAAAACCGGAAGTGCAAGTGGTAATGTAAACAATACAGGGTGTTTCAGAAGTCACGCACCAATGACGATTTCTAAAAAATTTGATGATTGGTGTATCAGTTTCTATGGCAGATTCTTCTCACGTAAAAGAATGCGCCTCGCAACAGTCGCAGTTGCGAAATCCTGTTTTCGGCCAGCAGTTAGTCGTATCTGTGAGCCATGGTCACCTACCCCCAAAGCGCAGCGTGTGGAGCTGATGTTTATGTTCGGCGAGTGTGGGCGCAACGCACGTCGCACTGCGGCAGCCTTGTATCGCTATGTACTGGAGGTCGTCCCTGCAATTCAAAACATTGTGGAGAACCCAGAACATCCTCTGCCTCCAGGACTTACCCCTCCCACCATGGAAACTGTCATGTTTGGATGGAAACTGTCATGGATCTCCGACTAATGCGCCCTTATCATTCCAGAACTCCTTGAACATGTCCTTGCGGAGTTCGACAACCGTCCATACCTTTGCCAGACAAAAGGAGGAGCACATTTCGAACAATTATACGTTGACGCGACATGTTATTAACGATACAAATAAAGAGAGTGCACCGACTCTCAGGTTAGAACCAATTGCCCAATGGTGCGTGACTTATGAAACACCCTGTATAATGCTTCTGGTAGGGTTGTGGTTTTTGCAGTGCAACTAAATTGAACCACCACAAATTGCAAACAAATTGTGACACTGGAAGTGGGAAGTGCATTATTTTTTGCCTCCTGTTAGCTGCAGCAGATGATCCGAATTCCCAGTGTTTCATTGTGTGAAATTTTAGTTTTCTCGTTCGTAGTTAATATAGTGACCAGTTTTCGAAACTGCCACGCACAGACGAATGGCTGTTCTCCTTTCCTGTCCTTGTATTTCCTTCCCTTTTGTCTCTTATTTTGCACGTGCAATTCATGAGCAATCTAGTCGTTTTGTGCCATTCTTGAAAACCAGAAGATGCCTCATTTCTTGGGAATGCTTGCTTTCCACATAAAATAGGAAGCCGCTGATGGTTTCTCTATTTGCAATATCTTCAGTGCAAGCTGAGTATGCTTTCAAACTATTTCAGTCGAGTATGATGTGGCTATTTCTCCTTGGGCAGATTTCCTTCTACAGATTTGATTCCTTGATTTCGAAGTTAAACGTTTTCTGTGAGGGAGCCTTTCTCTGCACGCCGCAATCGCCAATTCGAGGCAGCTCTCAAAGAAAAAAATGGGCAGCGAAAAGATGTTCAGGCAAACCATCATTATTATGACAAGGAGGCATTGTATTTTATTGTATCTTTTCCGGATTCCGACTTTTGTTCCAGCATGCTCAGGTTGCATGTTCAAGTTGTGGAATAAATAAAGAGCAGCTGTGGAGACACCACGTGACATTTCCAAACGTGGAAAGAACTTTCTGTTTGTTGGCTTTCCGTAAAAATGGATGCCTGGCTGGCTGGATTTCAAATTGTCGAAAATTCCCAATGATGATCTTCATTCACCAGCATTTCTAGCTGAAAGGATATTGATTATCTTATTTAAGTTAAAAGTTCTCCTTAAAATATTCCTGACTTCCTCTGATTTTTTTCAGTTTCAACCCCAAAATCCATTTCGGAAACATAGAAATTATATGGTATCTAACATTGACGGCATTGAAAACATGAGTAATTTCCCTGGATGCTGAAAAATGTGGAATTGGATGCATCATACTTCGCCTTTGAAATCATTGAATCCACTCCGGAAAAAACTCAGATTTTTTTTCAACACTGTCCGATATGCTGGGTTCGAGTTTTTTGCGTCCGCTTTCTGGGAACAGGTTGTCGGAGATCATGCTTACTCTGAGTTACGAAAAAATCTGGTCATTTGCATGGCAGGATTTTCCACGCCACTTGGTATTGCTGGGATAATCTGAAATAATCTTACCTCTGCTTGTGTAGAAAATTTCTCTTCCCAAATGCCGTTTTCTTCAAAATGTTTGCTTTGGCCATTCCTCTGTTGGTTTATCTCAGTAAATTCCATTCCAATAAATGGTTTCTTTTCATTTTGTACCTTTTCAGATGCGTTTCAAGATTTCCTCTGCTCACCTGCTTTTCGCACCATTGCTAGGTGACTCACGCACCCACTCCAACGTCTCACAAGTTGGAAGCAGTGAGATGCCAGCCTTCGAAAGATCCCTGTTGCATTTTCACAAGAGCAATCTGGACATGATCATAGCACGTTACATCTCACCAGTTGTGGATTACATCCATCAACCACAGTTATTTCTCGATGATGTTGAAAAACGGACAAAGCTGGAGTTGCTGAAAGAACGTAGGTGTTGGTTCTGCAGGTTGAAATGAGTAACTGGCTAACCATAATTGTTGGAGGCAGATTATGTGTCCCAATTCATATCTGCACCCCCTTGCAAAAATTGACTGCACATGAGAGTTCCTTACTTATACTCGAGTGCCATTTAGAATCAATGGCTTTTGGCCTGGCCTGTCAAATTTCTCCCATTTGCAGTCAATTACGACGAGGCCTGTATAAATCGTAAGGTATTACCGTCTGGATGCAAAATTGATCAAACCAAAAAATGTGTAGGTATCCAAATTCTTGCATGGAAGTTTCCTGGAACTTTTCTTTCTGCAGAATATCACTGAACAAGTTCTTGTGATATGCTTCAGGACAGGAAATTTTGCATATTTACTTCTCTGAGAAGTCCCCAAAGCGACAATGTGATTATGCTGTGATCATGATGGTAGAAAAAACCTGCTTGTCCATTCTGCATGGCATGAAATGTGATTAACCGATGTTTCAATCAGTTTCTTATTGCAATTTGCACCTTGTAGAGCAGTTTTTCCAATTTGAACCATGAATGATTTTTTGTTTGTGTTTCCACACTTACAATAAAATTGTCATCAATTTAACAGTTGGCTTAAGCTGGATCATGGAGGTAGGAGATGATCCAGATTTGGTATACAATTCTCAACCGCACCCGCAGAAACTTTGTTGTTGAGAAACCAAAAAACATTTACCGTTCACGACATTCAGGAATGGCCGACTGAGATCGCTGGGCAAAAAAGTGGGCACAAAGTCTCACCACTTCGAGTGGACAAATCTTGGCTGCTTCTCCGTAAAACGGGAAATGCAATGGACTAACACCTGGGCAGCTTCCATTTGAAACAGGACATGGAGTGGACTAACTTACCTCCTCCCTGCTTTCCCCTAGAAAGAGAACAATAGTGGACTAACCTTGGCTGTTTCCCCACTGAATGGGCTATGGAATTCTTGACTGCTTCCCCTAATTGTTTGAAATATTTCTCTTTCCTGAAATAATTTCCTTTTTTTCCCCTGAAAACCTGAAATGATTTGCCTTTCATGGAGTGGCAGTGTGTTGGAATTTCTTTTCTCTACCTGTTTCTTCTGCCTGGAGGCCCTACAGTTCCATGGCCCCATAGAGGTTAGAATGAATTTTTGAAATTCACTTTTATTTCAGGTTTCTCTTCTGCTCTAGATACATTCTTCGTTGGATTCCAGCAGTGTGGTGATCGCTTCTGGCAAGTTACATCTCCAGATTGTGCCGGTAACATATGCCAAGGGATGCTCAGCCAAGGCAGCTGCGGTTGCCAGAGGTTGTGTGTCTGGAATATTCTGCAAAGGGAGTTCAACGATAGAGGCATCAGTATAGGAAATGAATTAGGTGAGTATATTCCACTGAAAACAGTCAAGAGTGAAAGAAACGAGGCCTGGAGGTTAACTTTCAAGAGAAATGCAACATTTACCATTTACGAAAATGAGGCCTATTATCGTCTGATAGTCTTGTTTTGAAGGATTTTTACACACTGTGCTGATATAGTCTTGTTTTGAAGGATTTTTACACACTGTGCTGATATGTTTTCTCAATCCCATGCAAGCATGTCGAATGGATAGAGTCACACGAAGTCCTTCAGAGCTGCAGTGTAGTTTTTACCCACGCGAATCTGAATTTTTAGCTTGTGACACTACCTATTTTCTTTCTGAGGAAATTGGGGTATTCCGCTGCTCATGCAGAATAATTGAAAAAGAAACAATGGTGTGTAGGTAGGCGGTTTTTTGATGTGTGTTTGAGATTTAAAAGTCAAGCTATTTTATTTATTTTTTCCACTTTTGGTCACCATGATGGGGCGTGTACTCAAACCACAAGACAATGAAAATGTTATCTGCAGCAGTTTGCAATGCAGTTCTGCCGAGTATGCAATCTGGATTCTCGCTGTCATTCTTGATGTTGGCAAACATTGAATTTAAAGGCAGTCCCAGGTTTTTATGACATCAATGTGGTCGCAAAGGACTGTCAGATTAAAAGTCCAACAAAGTTGCTCATGTTGTGGGTATTTGCTTTGCACCAATTGTGCTTTCCCAGATAGTTTGCTGGAAGCAAGAAGCCCTTTGTACCAGACCGACCACCCACATTATTTATTCCTAGAAATACACGTAGTTTCTGAAACACTATCTGAAAGTCACTTGTTGTCTGAAAATTATAGTCAGAGTTGTAAGTCAGAGTTATTCAAGTGAGAGTCTAGATTATAGTCACTAGTTATCTATCACTAGTTATCTGAAACACTATCGAAGGGTGTATGCCTGCTCGGAACAAAGGGATCTGCCTTTCTTTAAATCCTTTCAACTTGGTTTATCCGGAGCGGATCCCACTCGAATGATGCATTTTCCAAGAGATATCGAAACAGTGCAAAATAAACTTTTTCTTTGTTTGACTCCTGATTGGCTCATAAGGTACGGACAGAACGTGTCTGGGACTAATTTATCTGCAGACCACGCTGAATTTCTCTGCAATAAAACTGGTTTGTGAAGGTGTTCTCGCCATTAAACTTGTTAAAGTGAATTGTCTCCCAAGTATATGATGTGATCCACAAGAGCTCAATATTTGAAAGGGTGTATCTGCTGATCTTTGGGTTTGGTTTTGTGGAAAATTGAACAACACATTTTTTGTCTTCGTTCAGCCTCATCCCCGGTATTTCGTACCAGTCAGAGAAATAGAGAAAGAGAAAAAGCTGAAGCACAATACTCCATAACTTCGCAACATGGGCTTGTCAAACTAATTGGCCGATATGATATTACATTTTTTGACTTGCCTTTTTTGGAAAAGGACACAAAAATCAGATTTCCACCCACACAGCAGTTAACATAACAAACTTGCTTGAGAAAAAAGAAATTTTGCAAACGTTTTTGGAAATAACATAATGCAATTGAAGAAAAAACCATCAGGAGTTTGATTACCTTGCTTTTTTTTGCAATGATTTTGTCAAATAAGTGCAGGTAACAGAGTGTTTGAACTCTAGGGGGCTGAAGTCCTGAGCCGCCTCGATGAATTCATTATTTTCTCAGCACGGAGGTCTGAATCTTTTATTGCAATGAATGTGAAGCCTCTGTGAAATGAATTAGGATGATAAGGATGCCATCCTGGTGAATTCAGTTTGGTAAATTTTGTTTGGTGCAGATTGGCTGAGCCTGAGTTTGTGCATGGAAAAATGTTGATGGGCAGGCACTTTTTTGTATTCCAGGTTCCTCTTCTGATCTCAATGCATACCTCAGCGAACTCAAAAAACAGCACGATCCGTTCTGGATTTCAACTCGCTCTGATGACTTATCCAAGCTGATGTTTGGTCAAGTCAGTTGCAGTCTTCAACAACTCTGTGTCAGGAGTATTTTCCAAAGGGTGTTCTTTGACAGAAATGGTAAGGTTGGGGTGCTTGGACTGTCCAAAATTGAAAGGCCTACATTAGAAATGATTCGCTTTCTTTTCTATTTAGTTTCAAAAATGATGTCACTTGTTGCATTCATTCATTGCCAGGATGGGCCATTGAAAGACACTTCGTTATGCGCATTCAATGCAAACTTGATGTTGCGAGTGCACCATGCAACAGAACAGAGGCTCAAATGCAGTTGTCCTGCTGTTCTGTCATGCAGTCGATTTGCAAATGGAAATGACCTCTCCTGCACAAAAAGGTGGTGCATTCGATTGGCAAGTTCAACATTCAAATTTGTGGCACAATTTCAATTATGGTCAATATTGGAATTATAAAATATTGGAATTCTAGGAAGAATTCCAATGTTGTACAGGGCCAGGTGTTATGTCGCATTCACCAGTGGTAAGACAGTCATCTGTGATTTATATTTCTTCCTTCCCGATTTTCAGGATCAATCTGCCTTTTTGTTAATGTCCAAATTGCCAAAATCATCAGCTCCCTGAAATTTTAAGTGTCACAGAGTCTTGCTTTGCACTTCACTGAAGGATAAACTTTGAATGGCGCAGGAGCCGGGGACAAAGGGGACAACCGACTACCAAATACGGGGCAGAGGGGCAGCCCATATCCATGGGAAAAACTCGTTTTGGTCTTGCGAAAAACTCGTTTTTTACGTATTGGTCGAAAATCGGTTTTGCACCTCATATCTTAGCTGCAACCCCAATATTCCAGTTGCTCACAGTTTATTTTTGATAGGTCAAAAGCTAAGAGAGAACGCAAAGTCAACAAAGCGGAATTCAGGTTGCAGTGGCAAACTAGTCATTTCAGATTTGGAGCCTATTCCCGTTTCTGTCGGCTATGCAAAAACTGTGGAGACATGGCTTTGGCCTCCTTGTCGTGAAAGCTTTGGGCTGGTCTTTCCAACCTATCATGCGCTGCATTCCACAAACGTTGAACTTTGAGTTTTTAACCAATGGGCAATGAGCACATATCGAAGAAAATAAGTGAGGTTATGACCTGTCATCATGTTGTTTTATTCGTAGCACGATAACTTTGGCCAAGACTAGATTTCCTGACTCTTATCTTTTTGTCTCCCCTTCAGGCCTTCCCACTGACTGGTTCTGCACCCATTTGCTGATTTCTTTGACGTTTGGCATCTCGTGGGTAGCATAAAGCAGCAAGTGTGCACCCACCTGCTACCTTCTGTACTACCTGTCCAGTGAATCATCAAGATTCATGATCCATGTAGATCACCGCATCAGTGAAGGATGACATTTTAACGAATCAACTATTACATATACAGAATCAACTATCAGCTGGCATCTGTCACATGCTTCCACTTTCAGAGCATATCCTCATCTAGTGTTCTGCCTTGCCAGACTGGTGCCCCGAATCCCATGCTATCCGTAGAAATTCTCGTAGTTCGCACCTCATCGCCTACTACAAAATACACTTCTTCAAGCATGCAAAACTTCCTTCTCAATACCATTCTTTTGACTTTTTTTTCCTATCCCTCTATTTTACAGAATCTGATCCATGGCCACGAAAGCATTGTGAGATAATCCATAACTTCACACGGCCATGCATTGACAACCTATTCTTAGAGATGCCTCACTTGCCAACTAGCTTTAAACTACTTTTCTACATCGAAGTTTTCAAATACAAGATTGCAATGCGGTTATATTTGTTGGAAACTGTATGCTGTGGTCGATCCTGTGCAGAAGACAACGGAATGGATGATCATGAGGAAGATGCTGAGGAATATGATGAAAGAGATGATGATAGCATGGATGATCAACATGGTGATGATTTATGACATGGATGATCAAGAGAATAATGCCGATATGGATCAGAATGATTGTGATGATGATAAAGTGGACGATCATGATCGTCAGCATGAGGACCATAAAGATGTGGTCAAAGCAGCGCTGGCGATGAAGTTTTGTTTCATAGTCAATTGGGCATTTTAAGAAAATCGCAATGTGGTTGATCAAGAAAATGGTGACGTCGTGGATAGTGAGTAGAGTGATGACGTTAAGTGCAACCAGGCAAATGACGATGCATAATTAGGGGCTTGAATAGGTCTATTCTTTGTTGTTTTAGATAGTGTGAATTCTCCATGTTCATATCACTGAGAGTGAAGGCGTTGTTCATTAGGGCTGCTTTGGATCGAAGTATCTGCCATCTTTTTGGTCATTAGCAGAGACATCTGCACATTTCGTTCTGTTTTTTTTGACGATTGATTCTTCCTTCTTTATTTGAATTCAGTTTGAATTCAAATTCAAACCCTCCTTTCGCAGTCCTCATCTTCACTTTTTCTGAATTGAGTTTGAGTGGCAAAATGATCAATGTAAAATTGTTTTTGTTTCTCACTCCTGATGTGGGCGCTTGATTTGTTGGATTGGACGGATGATGGATGCATTGCATGCTACGAGAAAATAGTAATTTCAAGAAATGTTGTGGGTTTGCCAATGTCGTAACTATTGTCCGTTGGCAGTTTTTGGCAGCCCACATGCCATACGAATGCGTTTTTTGCCATTTTAGGTTCATACGCTGTTCTCAATTTTTTACCAGCCCATATGCCGTGTTGGACCGCACCATTACACCCCTGCCTCACATCAATAAATACTGTCTGGCTTGGCCCCTCTCGCTCCACCAACCATCCCATTATGTGCTCAAAGACTCGTCAACTTCCAACATTAACAAACCTGGGCCACCTTTTTTGTACTGAGTTGCTACGATTGGGTTCAAACCATGAATGGCGGCACAGAGCGACAAATTGTAAACCAAATGATCGGGAATTTGAAATCTCGATTGCTGATTGACTGTGCCGTAATTTCCCAGGAATGAAAAGCACGATGTTTTGCCTAAATAGAAAATGTGAAGCAAAAAAGTGGGTCCGGTCACTGCAGTCTGCCTCCACATTACATTCTTTCCTTCTTGTGGCAGTGCAGGTGTGGCAGGTGACTTCAATCATCATCATGCATTCGCCGCCTCTTTCTTCTTTCATTCTTTTTTCTCTTTGCAGACAGTAGAAACGGAGGCACCAGATTGATACTAAGCTGAATATAAAAGTGTCACATTGAAACCTCGGCAACAAACGGGGTAATCTGCTTAGTTTCTAATGTAGTTTTTGCCAAAATCTCAACAATGGCAAATTTTTACATATCACATGCAGATTAATTCCATCACCACTTCAAGAATGTCAAGAGAAAGGCAAACTTTAGCCCAAGTTGGCGAAAACTGGTTTTTCACCATGTGATGTTCACATTTTCATCATTTTTAATGCATACTTTTTCTTGGGATCTTTTAAAATGATGGACTTTAACGTAGTTTGTGGTGAATGGAATGTTGAATAATTGGAATATGGGTTTTGCACGTGATTTGTGGGTATTCAACGACATCTTTTGGGGGCACTCCAAACCGCTTGGATCAATTATTATTGATGCTCACAGGCAGCACAGATCACCACAAAACACAAAGAAATTCGGCAGGGTCTCTACAAATTCAAGAGGAAAAAGTAAACAAGCATCTTGCTCATGCCCGAATAAAAAATATCCATTAACAAAATTTTCTCCGACCCCCCCCCCCCATTTTCAGATATTGAGTCCCAAAATGTCAAAAATTAGCTTTTTGGGAAGCTGTCGTTGATTGTGCTGTTGGTTACGTTCCCAATTTTGTGTTTCGTTGCCCCTGGACAAAATATAAAAACATTCAGCAGTCAAATGTGCTTCTGTATCCCAGTATGCTGATATAGGCTCCCAAAAACTCCGTCTGATATTGGCGGAAATCCTAGCAAGCGTTGAGCTACGAAGGCTGATCAAGAATGACTTAGACTGGTGTTGTTGCTGGGCTCCCACAAGCTTCTCAGCTATCCCATTTAGTAGGCTGAAGTATCAACCCTTTTACTACGTTTGTGCAAAAATTTGTTAATTTCCGACACCAATCCTCTTTTTTATGACGTTTGTTCTTGAGGGTGGTTGTTTTTCACCTCCAGCTTCAGACATGAATTTTCAGGATGAACAGCGTGCTGCGTTGAAGTTGTTTTGCCATTTGAACAAAACAGCATCGGAAAAACTTTGCGTCTTCCCCCGGAAGAATACGGGGATGAAGCTTAGACTAATTCCACTACGTTTTGATGGACTTTAAGGACAGTGGGGTAAGTTTTGAGAGACAGGGTGGCCGGATGGTGTGACAAAAACAACGACCACCGAAGTCGACATGAATACTGCTGCAGTCCTTGTGCACAAGGATCAGGAGTGATCATTAGAAAATTGGTTCAACATTAAAACATGAGTATTGGGAGCACCCGTGAAATTTTGAGCCATCCACTGCACCCCAGACCAACCCAAACCATTGGGTTCGTCATCATGACAATGCCCGCACGGGTGTCGCAATTTTTTGTCCAACGGTTTTAACCGAAAAGTCAACGGTTTTGGCCGACAAGGGAATCGAGCTCTTACCTCATCCTTCCCACAGTCCACCTGTGACTTCTGTGACTTATTTCTCTTCCCCACAATGAAAAATGGCAGGAAATGTCAAAGTTTTCAGTCGTAATATGGAAGTGTTTAAGGCTGTGGAGGCGATTTTGAGGACACTGGCCAAGAATGGACTGCAACATGTGTTCCAAGAATGGAGGAGGCTTTGGGACACTTGCATCCACTCAGAAGGGACGTACCTCGAGAATAAGCGTGACCAAACCGATGTCGGAGTTGAACACAGTGAATGAATCGAGGAGTCTCAGTCTTTTTTGATCAGCCCACGTATTTTTGATCTTGGTCTGATTTGAGTGTTTTGGTTGCCAAGCAGATAAAATGTGTTTGCCTAGCATATACATGGCTGCCAATTTCAAGCATGGCCATAAAAACTGAGGACAAAACTGTGTGGAAAACACCCAAAATAGCTGAATTCGTATATTTCAGTTGAACTGTTTGGGGGTGTTGAGTTGTTGCTAAGTTCGAATTTTTGGCCAAGCAGTGATTGCCATTCGTAGCAGTTAATGTTCATGCTGACAGCTGGGCAAGCACATTTTATCGGCTTGAAAACCGAAAAATTCAAATCGGACAAGTCTCGAAAGTATGTCAATTTTCTGTTTCCACGAATTCAATGTCAATGGACAATGTCACAGCGTCAGGAATGTTTTCACGACATGGTCAAAAATAAGCAAAATTTACCACCCACTCTCCGTTCGTACTCAAGTTTGGTGAATATTATGCAACTTACATTTTTTTCTTTTCATAGACAGTTGAGTGTAATTAAAAAGTATTATTGGAAATAGGTACTGTGTCTGGTTCTCAAAGTGCCGACTTCCAAATTTTGTACTTGATGGAGTTGCTTTGCCTGGACCACTTCGTGTGTTTGAGGATGTTCAACTGAACAGTCTTGAACGAGTCTTGAAACATCCTGAGATAATTGGAACGACAGGAGGCAGCCAGTATATTTTATACAAATTTCGACGGCGATTATGCTCCCATTCGACACATTTGCTGGTGTTCCAAATGTGTTGACAATACCATGTGCTGATGGGATTTGCTGGTTGCTGAGTGTTCTGGCTGGCTGACCAGGAAAGGATTTCTGAGCGGGTGACTCTGCAGGCTGATACTTTTTCCCGTGTCTTGATATTGTGACATATCTCTGTGGAACCTCCATTTAGTGGAGTAAAATCGGTCCACAACCACAACATTGAACCCAGCTCCATTCTGCCGATGAAGGCAGCAATTATGCAGATGAAAACGTTTTAGAAGATTTCACGCTGGTTAAGACATCGCGGTAGGTCATCAGATTAAGTTAGGTCGGCTGATCCTTCCAGCGTTCCATTTTACAACAACTTGCGGTCCAATCCACCATGGAGTTGCATTTATTTTAGTCTTCACAAACCTATTCCACAAACAAACATTCACGTACTGTAATCATTGTAATGCAAAATTTTACATGGTGACATGGACTTCAGTGTTGATTAATTCACCCTTATGCGACCTTTTTTGGGCTGTCTATGGTTCAGGGCATCAGCAGACAAATGGATATTTCTCAACCTTCCCAAGTAATATTTGGCGCTTGTGATCCTCCCAATCTCCTTCGATCCCATCCAGATGTCTCGCACTGTGTTTTGCATTTTACACAAGTCCGACGAACTTTCTGCTGACCGAGTTTCAACCCGTTTGCTGTGGGTATAACAGCATCAGGAATCCAGTTCATGCTTGCCCATGTGCAGTTTCTACATTCCAGACATGAGACAACCTCAGTCCAAGAATACTGCTTTGAAGTTCACATTGTGCCTTATTTTCTCTGTTGTATTTTATAAAAATGGAGGTGCTTGTTGTCAATTTGTATTTTACATTCATATTGATGTGAAGTCGGAGTGCTGTTAGTTGAAAAAAATTGAGTTTGTTGACAGTTCTCAGTCCCCGAAAAACCAATGGCCTTATTCCCCATTACAACTCACTCATTTCAAATCAACAAAACCAATTTCATGCTTGTATGCATCCTTTGGAACAATGGAAAAGGAACAGCAGAATTGTAATGGAAATGAAAAGATGGTTATTGACTTGGAGCTAAGTGTACTTCGCTGTGGTGAATACGGCCTTTTATTGCGGCACTTGTCTTTTTCAGCGTATTGTTCATTTTTTCATTTTTATACATTGTCTATTGTTGCAAATTAGATATTTCGACCAGTTGAATGATTTGTTTCATTTATCTATAAAAAAAAAAAAAAAAAAAAAAAAAAATCCAGCAGAAACCCATTGAAATTGAGTCAAATTTGCCAATGAGGCTGATTTTTTCTTAGCAGTTCGTGCTCTCTGAACGATATCCTGGTGGCTGATATTCTTGCATTACGATGGGTTGTTTTGTCATATCTCGGGGAGAGGTGTACCCATTCGGAAATTTTATCACTGTTGGAATTTTCCAGTTTCAGCCTGCTCCAAACTATTCTGAAACCCCAGCCTGTTTCAAGATCCATTAAACTCCTACCAAATCAGATCCGGGCATAACTTATCCGATATTTCACTATTTTCAATCCTGCTTTCATTGCAGTAGCACTGCTAGCTAATTTCTATGGCATGTTTAGTTTCTGCAGAAAAATGAGCAAAGTGATCCCTTTTCTGGGAATGGAAGATGCAGAAAATTGCCCCCCGAAAGAGCTTGGAATGTATCCACTCCCAAGTCCCAATATAAAATAGTTATACAGGGTGTCCCGTACATCAACCACAGAAATTTCACAATAGATTCCCCAGGACCATACAAATCGAAGTTAATCAGTGGAATAAAATTGATCCGACCCCCCATAACTGAGTTATGCTCCCCCCAAACCCCAGAAAATGGACCCTTTTGGGGTATTCATAGGGAGGTAAGATTTCACCCTAGAACTGTCAACTTTTCATGACAGGTTCTGAGTTAAACAAAAAATGTTCAGTGACGAAAAACCGTCCGAGCCTCCAATTCCACGCAGTGCCTCCCCCCAAAATCCAAAAAGCCCAATTTGGGGTTGTTTTGGGGAAACTGAGATATGAGGATTGGGGGTCGTATTAAAGCCTTTTTTCGCAGGCAGATTCCCAAAGATACACGGAACAAAAAATGTTCCGTGGAAAAAAGTCCCATGATGACCCTCCATTTCCACGCAGTAGCCACTCAAATACCGTTAAAAAGCTTATCGTTCCCAGGGGGTTACGACTGTTACCATGGTAATATTGTGCGTTACCATGGTAACAGTCGTAACTCCCTAGGAATGAGAAGCTTTTTAACGGTATTTGAGTGGAAATGGCGGGTCGTAGGACTTTTTTCCACGGAACATATTTTGTTCTGTGTATCTTTGGGAATCTGCCTGCGAAAAATGGCTTTAATACGACGACCCCCCAATCCCCATATCTCAGTTTCCCCAAAACAACCCCAAATTGGGCTTTTTTGGATTTCGGGGGGGGGGCACTGTGTGGAATTGAAGGCTCGGACGGTTTTTTGTCACTGAACATTTTTTGTTTTACTCGTTACATAGAACCTGTCCTGAAAATTTGACAGTTCTAGGGTGAAATCTTACCTCCCCCATGAATACCCTAAAAGGGTCCATTTTGGGGGGGGCATAACTCAGAAATGGGAGGTCGGATCAATTTTCCACGGATTAACTTCGATTTATGGTCCTGGGGAATCTATTTTGATATTTGAGAGGGTTGATTTACGGGATACCCTGTGTATCTGGTGTGTTCGGTGAAAAAAAATTATTTCCCAAAGGCTAAAAAACTAGTGATTAGACGAGCCCATTCTGATTCAATGCTTGGTCAGTTGTGTGAAAACTGGCTTTTGTGATGCCAGTGAAAGGTCATATTTTTGGTGTTGGTCCCACTGTGGCATTTTGAGCAGTTATCTGGCATATTTACTGACACTAGTTTTTCTGGCACTTTAATTTTTAACACTTTGCTTGCCGTTTTGCCTTGCTGCAAGCTATACAATGTGGATCGAATTGCATTACGATGAAAATCGCTGTAGTGGATTTTGTTTCGGTGCCCAGTGATTGTTATTGAGGGCCTGTTTGACGCATTGAAATATGCTGACTTTGTGCTTTGGATGCACTTAACGAAGTTGGGCCCTGCGGGATCATGATAATAGTTCTTTCTGGTTTCGATTTGAATCCTTTCAAATCCCTTTGACAACATCTTTGTGTTTGAGTACTTCAACCACAATCAGCCCAATCAAAGTTCTAGCCGATGGCAAAATCAACTGACCTGGCCCAATCGTATGGGGTGCCAGAGTGAAGTTGGCACCCCAAATTAGGGGTTGCTTTAGGGGGTCAAGGAGTTGAGCCTAAACGAAAAAAATGCCCAGCCGAATCAGCCCAATCAAAGTACGAACCGGTGGTATAATGACCTGGCCCAATCATTTGGGGATGTTTGATCCACAGAATTTTGGGGTTACTTTGAGGGGTCAAGGGGTTGAGCCCAAGCAAAAAAATACTGAGCCCCATCAGCCTAGTCAAAGTGCTAACCGATTTTTATCACTTTGGATATGAAATCCAAAGTGAATCAGCACCTACCTCAACCAGATGTTTCTATCAATTCTTACGACATATGATTTTTGGACCAGTCACTTAATTGAATAAAGTTGAAATTGAGGGTGTAAACTCCACATTTGACAGGAAACGTCGTTGGTGGGATTTGAATCCATGACATCGAGAATTTCACCTGGTGCATTTTGGGACGACCTCTCTTCAGACTGAGTTGACCATGTCACATGAGAATTTTCACACTGAGTTTGCAAATTACGTTCATTTTTCGAATTTTGGTTTTGGCCAAAAATCGGTCTGGAAATTGCCATTTTCATGTCTTGTAAGTTGTGCAAAATCTCCCTGTTGGCAAATATTCAAAGGCTGCAGATAGATGATAATGTGGTTAGAAGTTGTTGTGAATCAGACCAAATTGACTTCATCATACTGACTGCTCACCTAAGGAACAGTCGGTGGAAGGCTGCCGTGAATCAACATTGAACACTTGATGGAAGCTTAAGATGCTTTACATCAATTTAGCATAAGATGCTTCACATCAATTTGCTCCAGATGACCTTGAACTTCCCAATAATTGCCAGTCAGTCAGAGTGAGACGATTATTCTCGCACATAATGTTCAAATCACGTGATTCAGTCAGAGTGAGATGAAATTCTTGCAATGACTCACATGATGTTCAAATCACGTGATTCAGTCAGAGCGAGATGAAATTCTTGCAATGACTCACATAATGTTCAAATCACGTGATTCAGTCAGAGTGAGATGAAATTCTTGTAATTACTCGCAAAAATTCAAATCGCATGATACGGATAATAGATCTAAATTTTGGGGTCTAAACAGATCTATTATTTATTCCAAGTGTGTAATGGTATCCACTCTGAACTCATGACTGATGCTCATTGGCGACCATATGACCAAAGAATAGACAAAGTTCTGGAATGCTGAAAAATACTTGTTAACTTTTAATTCTTCATTTTCTCTTTCAAATTTCTAACACTTACAACATATATTTATTCAAGACATTCTCACCTTTAATTTCACCAAAATTCCGGCAAGAATGACTTTTCAAGTTGAACCCTTCTTTTCTGTTCTTAAAACTATTTTCGCAATTTTTCCGCAGACTGACCCTCTGTCTCCACTCTCACCCATATTTATAAACTTTTCTTACGTCACCCATCAATTTG
>JASGXE010007887.1:0-16942 GCA_030068105.1 Sinentomon sp. SZTP_YWyxl
ATAAAAATAGGTCAAGGCCTATTTTGATGGCCAAGGCCGACTATGCCCTTTGAATTACTGGGAGTGGATAGGTAGAGACTCATCATGTAAAATACATGTCGTAGTTCACATCCCTGAAGTGACTGGCAATGATAGAAACAAACGTGGCCAAACCTTTCAATTCCACAGCAGAAGTTGAAGTAAATAGAGCTCTTAATTTCCACACAGAAGGGTGCACCCAATAAAATTGGTTAATATATATCTCTCGCTCTTCTTGAAAATAGGGACAAACAAAAAGATAATGAAACTCATCCCCAAGATTGTCAAAGCTGCATAATTTGCAGAGACGATCGCTTCTCTCAAGACCTTTCCACCTGCCTACTTCAACGGGGAGTCTGTGATTGGCAGTGACAAAGCTTGAAAGAGCTTTCTTCATCTTCATGGGTAATTTACCAATGGACATGTAGAAAGGTAATTCAAACTTCTCTTTAAAATCAGAATATGTTCTGCCTTTACTGGACCGATCCATCGCAAGCTTCCAGGACTCCAAAAATCTCTGCTTCAGAACACATTCAACAAAGGGTGTGAGTCCTTAACATTTTGAAAAGAACCATCACCCAGATCTAATAAAAATTCAATGTTTAAAGAGCTCAACAATCTGCAAAAACCAGCAAGCCAAACCTTCAATGCAGTCTTGCTTGTTTCCCGCAGGAGATTATACATAACCCTGCTTGGATGTGATTCGGGTTTTTTCAGCAGCTTCCACCAAAACTTGTAAACTGCAAAATTTGCTGCTATGTGAAAGGGTTCCATTCCAGTTTCCCCATGTATACAATAATTTGGTGTTCCCTTTTCTGAATCCAAAAATTCTCTTTGCAAATTCAGTTGATTTGTAGTTGATGTCTTACGAAAACTGCGGCATAAATTATTGTGTCTGCCCCACCGCTGCAGAAAAAAAGTGAGGTACGTCGGATCATAGTTTATGCCGCAGAAATGGAAGACCTCAACCAAATCTCCCCGGGGTCAGAGATTGAAAAAAAGATGGGTTCCGACTCCATCGCGCACATTTATTTTTTCCAATCCACTTCCGCAGGCGCGCCTCTGATTGGCTGTTGGGAATTCCAGCCAATTTCAACATCCAAATTTCAAAACCTACCTTAACCAAACCTAACCTGACCAAACCAAACCTAACCTGACCAAACCTAACCCTATTGTGACCCTGAAAGAGTGGCGAAGCGGTGGCAAACATGCCAAATGGCAAAAAGCGGTGGCAATGCAAAAATCGCAAAATTGATGACGTCGCAATTTGAGACGACGTGATTGGCTGTTGCGAGCTCCTGGTCCGCGGAAGTGGATTGGAAAAAAATAATGCCTCCATCGCTGGGCTAACTCTTGTTTCGATGTGTGCATTATAGTTGAGGTGAGATATGACACAGGACTTTTGCTAGGGGTTTTGTTGGTCAGGACTTTCACATGGGGTTGGGTTGGATGAAAAGGTGCCAAACCCGCCATAGAGATTAATCAAGTGCTCCTCCGAGATTTGATTTAGAAGAGCTTAGTAGGGACGTGTATGGGGCTATTGGAGTTGTTCAAATTCGAAATCGAGTGTTTTGCCGCAATTCGACACTCACTTGTCGATTTGGTTTTTTTGAGATTGCAATCATTGGATTCGATTCGTATTCGAAAATAATGAAAGCTTCGATCGACTCTGAAGGTTGTAAAAAAAAAGAAGAACAAAACTTGTCTCTGTTGAAAAAAATTCTTCGAAAACCTTCGAAGAATGCCACAGAACTCTGCCACATATCTCAAACAACTCAAGTGATGAACAGTTGTCCATCAAGCTTCCCATGCAATTTTGCGTTTTTTCTGCTGGAGAACTGTCATCTTTCGGATAGCTTCAGAAACACACTGCCATATTGAAACCCAACAATTTTGCGCCAACCGGGATTTGAAATCTTTCCGGCCTTTCCGATCACGAGTGCACTGCTTGCCAGTCGCTGGTTTTGGAGCTTTCCCGCAGGAAAAATTCGGTACGCGGCAAAATACTTCTCATAGGCTTGATTTGCGAAGGGGGAAAAGGTTAGATGAGAGCATGATTTGGAGCGAGTAATGACATCAGGGTATGCATTATTGAGCTCCATGCAAGACAAGCAAAATCATAGCACTATCTCAATTCACAACACATGCTCCAGAATCATGAAGCCTGCTGCACATATCTGGGGTTCAATGTTCGAACCTGCCCTCGGGTAGAATTTTTGGGAAGTGTTTATTGCAATCCCTGGTTTTAGTTAAAGTTGCTTCTGTGGATACTGTCGATCAGTTCATCTCCTCATGAATGCTGTGCTAACTATGGGACTTATAACTTTACCCGTTTCTATTTTCTAATCGTGATTATTTGAAATCAATAAAAATAAAAAATAAAAATCAATAAAATGAAATCAATAAAATAAAATGTGTTCGCACCTGAACAAAAGGCTAATGCCACAGAATACCACCAGGATCCATTGAAATTTTGATTGCCAGAATCAGACTTAAATTACGAGTAAAATTCCAAGTCAGGTACACGAGTGCCAAATGAAAAAAGTGGCCAAAATGTCAGTAAAATACAAAGGAAAGATGGAGGAATCGATCGCGAACCGCGCGCACTCGCGCATTTGTGGCCGTGAATGGGTAAAACCCCCATTCCAAACCAAACTGCCCTAATCAAATCTGACCCAACCGAACCCAATTAAATCAACCTGACCTGTGGTTTTAATACTGCCGTTTTAATACTGCCTGTGGTTGCGCGTAATTCGATTATAGGTATAGGTATAGGTATCAGACGCTGCTTTCAGCAGGTTATTATGCCACGAGGCAATCGTCAATGGAGAACAGCAAGTTCTCACATATGACAGCAAATGTCATCATATACCTGGGAAGGGGAAGGGAGGGAAGGGACAAGACAAGACAAGACAAGACGTAAGGTATGATGCCTTCTTTTCGGCAAAAACCCGCAACTAAAATTTACTTTCGACTAAAAAGACAAAACAATTGAAGAAAAAACATCTTTCACTCACTCACAAAACCCCAGCGCAACACAAAATTACATACCTACATTATAGATATACCTAACCACTATCTAACCCAACTCAAACTTGAACCACATAGCAAAACATCAAAAGATGCAAACGAGACTGCTCCTTCACAAACATGTTTCAAAGCTACTCTTGCCCTGAAATCCAAGATAAGTTTAAGTCAGGCCTACCTACCTACCAAAAGACAAAAATGAATGAAAGCGAAACAGAAAAACTAAGCTTTGAATTTTGGCCAAATCCTTCATCATTTGCTCAGCGTCAGATCAATCATCTCTCGGGCTAGGCATAGTCATTACACCTCCTTCGTCATCCATTCAGTCCTCACCTCCCGAGCACGGCAGACATCCCTCACCACAGTTGTTCGTACAACTGTTCACCTTCACATTCGTCATTAATCTTCGTCCTTCATTCCGTGTCATCTCTTGAGTTCGTCAGACATCCCTTACCGCAGTTCATCCAACTGCTCACCTTGACACTCGTTTATTATCTAAAACAGGAGAAAAAAGAAAGATAAAAAAGGATGAAGGAAGGAAGGAAGGGAAGGACACGCGACCGTCGGCTGCAATATTCGTAAGGATAGGAAAGGGTAGGTAAAGGAAGGAGGGGTGAGGAGGGTAGATATAGGACATATCATCGGAATGTGGACGGGGCCTAGTCATATAGCATTCAATACAGGCACACAACAGTCATACACACGCGACCCAAACAAGACCTCCCCTACCATCAGCATCAAGCCTGCAGCATTAACCAGCACACACGCACACCACAACATACCCATTCGCAATCTCAAATGAAAATATGCAAAGAAGCGAATAAAAGTTAGACATATGTAGGTGAGAGAAAAGGAAGAAGGTAGGGAAATGACGATATGAAGAAACAAAGCCAACAACATGAGATTAGATAGAAGAAAAAGAAGTAGAAGATAACACAGTTTGACCCACATAGGTTCCTAGGTAGTCTTTCCGGAGCACTACATCGTGGGAATGGGTTCGCCTTGCGTCAGTCGCGCGGCGATAGCGCTGTCCGACAACTGCCGGTTAACTAGCGCAGGGAGTCACGGAAGCACCAGCGGCGTTCGCCAGCAGTACGCACACTCCCTCTTCCCAGCTGCGTGAAAAAGGTTTGCACTGACCACGCAGAGGGGGGCCACCAACATGGGCCGCCGACTCCGGGCAGGTTCCCGGCTTAGGTCTGGGCATGAGTCACTGACCCGTTCCCTGACCTCATCTTTATCAACCCCTCGTAATGCACCGGATCGAATCTAATCCCAGGTCTAATTTGGGCCCCTAGGAGATAAGAGTAGTTTTCACTACGATTGCCAGAGAAAATAACAGATGAGGAACTTCAGGAAAAGGGTTGAGTCAGAAAGGAATCCACCGAATTCTGGGATAGACGATTCCAGTCTACAATGGTTCTGGGAATGAAAGAATACTTAAAAATGTTCTTAGAAGGTTGATAAACGCGGATCTTGGAAGTATGGTCATGGCGACCAAAGTAATCGGGAAGAGCAAGGGTTTCAGATAGACATGACCAGCCACCATTATGAGTAAATATCTTACTTAAAGCTGACAACCTAAACTGAGAACGCCTATCGGAGAGTGGAGGCCAGTTCAGAGAGGAAAGCATCGAAGTCACGCTTGAATGGCGAGAAAAATCATTCTTGACGAAACGAGCAGCCCTACACGCTGAATTTTTTCAAGCTCATCAACGAGGGAGATTTGGTACGGATCCCAGATTATGCAGGCATATTCGAGAAGTGGACGGACAAGTGAAATATAAAGTGTTTCCTTGGTTGAAGGTGAGCAGGATTTGAAAAGACGCCGAATTTTGAGAAGAGCAAAATTGGCATTGCGTGCAATGTTGGTAATGTGTAGTTTCCAGGACAGATCAGATGAAAGTGTCACACCAAGGTATTTGCAGGACAATGAGGTTGATAATGTTGTACCTGAAGAAGGAAGAGCATATAAGAAGACTGAAGAGGATGCAATTTAGTTGAGGACCTGACATGGGCACATTTTGATCCATTCAGGCCAAGGCCCCAATGAAGGCTCCACGAGTCAAGGGAAGCAAGATCATCTTGCAACAAGACGACATCAGAAACAGAGTGAATAATCTTGTAGAGGACGCAGTCATCAGCAAATAGCATTATTCTTGAAGAAGTTATGACGTCAGGAAGATCATTGATGAAGATGAGGAATAGAAGAGGGCCCAACACACTACCTTGAGGAACACCTGAAGTTACAGGAAAAGATGGAGATTTAGTTCCAGAAACAGAAACAGACTGTGTCCGGTTGCTGAGGAAGCTGCCAATCCAAGAGATAATAGGGATAGGTAAGCCTAAACGCTGCAATTTAAACATCAGAGCGTTGTGCGGATTGTTCCGCGAACCGCCATATCTCCCACTGGTGCGTCCGCATTTTAGTTCGACCCGCCGTGAGTTGATCGGGGGCCACACCACAGTCGCCGTGTTGTGTGTGTGTGTGTTGTTAGATGTTCCGTAGCTGGGACTCAAAGAAACTGCCGCACTTTCAAAAAAAAAAAAAAATCGCGATCGTGTTTTACCGTTTTTGAAAAAAAAAGAATGCGCCCTCAGCCAGCTTCGAATTCCAAAATGGCCGTCACCATCATCCGTGCCGTGCGCAATTTTGCAAATGATGCAACAGTTCTGGGCAGGTGTTTTGAAATTGCATTTTAAACGCGGCAACTCATTTGAACTCACTTTACCAGACCTAACCTGGTCTTTGCGTGACCCGAGGTCATCAATAAAGAAAGAATTTTGATCGAAAAAAAATTCCAGGGCCACTTTGAAAAATTTTGGAATTGGTGGGATTCGAACCCGGGACCCCAAAACTTTATGCTGGGGTGCAAGCATATTAATCCGACGTCTTTTAAAATAAAGCGTGCCGTGCGCTTGTTTTCTAAACCTACCGAAATCGCAGGTGCACTTTTTTTTTTTTTTTTTTTTTTTTTTTTTTACTGTGGTTGTTTATTTAAACTTTACAATCATTGGAGCACAACCATCAAAGAAAAGAACACAGGCCAGACAAAAAAAAGACAAATGTAAACAGGCCACCAATGCGAGATGGAAAAAAAACCTCAAGAAAAGAGCAGATTTGAGGAGTGGGCACAATTTCCCAAGTTATCCCCAAAAATTGCAGGTATGTAGATAGCAGTGCTTACCTTATCAAAGACGGCAGCAGATCATGTCTCACAAATGAAATATGAAGCAGCTCACGGAACAAAGAAAGTGAGACACCATGTGAGTGGTTAAAATTATTAGCCATTGCAGATCAAAGCACACAATTTTGAAAATATGGGTGCATATAGCACCCTCCCCTAGGTAAAAGGAAAGAACAGGAAAAAGCATAAGAAATTGGAAGCGAAATGATTCGACATTCCCTACGATCCCTACGGTCAACTTTTGGGACAACAATTTGGCCTAGGTAGGTACCAACCTACTCTTAACCAACGAGGAATAAGGAATCGTAACCGTAATGGCCAATGCATGCTCAGGTCACAGTGAGTGCAAATTGCATTGGTAAGCAAAGCCAATGTTGGGTTAAGGTTCACAAGGAGAAAAAAAAAACAATGGGAGAGATATTTGGTAGGAGGGAGAAAAATCAAAAAGCGTAGCTGGGACAAGCCTCCCAATAGGGCTGTGCGAATCGGCTTTCGAATCGAATCTCTCGAATCGAATCCTGCTTCTTCGAATCTCGAATCGAATCCGAATCCCTTCGCCACTTTCGAATCGAATCTTCTCGAGTCGAATCGTTAAGTTCGAATCGGCATCGAATCGAATCGCTTTCTCGAATCGAATCGAATCTCCTTTCGAATTTCCTAATTTTATCTCAGGCACATTAATTTCCCAGCATAAAGCATGCATAAATGTGAATCAAGTTGGTAGGTAGGTTAGGTGGTACCTACCTACTTGTCTCAACCAAGTAATAGAGGTGCTCCATACCCATTCGATACCGATATCATCGATACCTATACCAAAAGTATCGACACCGATACCAGTGTGTGTGTGTGTGTGTGTGTGTGATCCCCTAGGCCCCATCATCTCTTTGAAAGATTCTTATCTTTTTCTTGTTCATAGACTATTTGATTTCTTATTATTTCAGAATTTGATGGTTCAAACACTCTCTCATACATAATTTGCGCAATCCAACTTTCATTCTCCTCCGCCCCTCGGTGGTTGTCTTCAGTCGATACCTCTCCCAAAAAATATCGATACCGATACCTGGAACACGAAATCGATACCTATACCGATATCAAAACTCCGATACCGATTTCGAAACCTGAAAATTTTGTTCCGAAGTCATGATTCTGTTTTCTGAAACTTTGCTGTTTTCTGAGAACCTTGCTTGGCACCTTTATGTCATGAAAGCCTGTCCAAAACAGCATATCTGATAGGTAACTATAGGTACCTACCTAGGGCCTACACTGATCGTTACCTAGGTATCGTATCGATACCTACCTACTTGACTTTCTACATTTATTATCTATCATGGGTGAAGTTGACCTGATCATGCGGTAGGTAGGTAGGTATAGGTAGTAGGCCTATTGGTGGGTAGGTACCTACCTACCTAGTTCCTTGACAAGCAACCCCATGATGCTTCGCGAAACGACTGTGTGTCTCTTTTCATATCGCACTTGACGGAAGGGTCTCATTCCCCATCGCACTTGTCGGAAGGGACGAAGATCCATTACCTGTCAGAACTTTTGCCAGCAATCGTTGATTAAGGAATTTGAGGCCAGAGCACAAATGCAACACTAGCAGGAGCTGACCTCAAGCAGCCCAAGGCACTGCCAGCAGGTTAGGTGCCTACCTACTTGCAGACCTACAGCATCCTGCACCACAAAAAGGACTGGTGCTATTCCAGTTGGTGAATTACTACTACCACTACCAGCATGCTGTTGCCCTAACAGTTGCCAGTACTCAGGAGCACCAAAACTGCACCAAAAAATGACAATAGCTAGGTACCTAGGTTACCAACATATCTGTGGGTAACGAATACCTGCCAGCAGGACGACCAGCCCCAGTAGGTAGGTACATTGCAAGCAAGGCAATTTGCAGCCTTTGCTCACAACCAGGAGGTAGGCCTGGTGCCTCAAGAGCACAACCAGCAGAGCATATCTCCACTTTCAGCAGCCCAAGTGCACTACCAACATTGTGTATCATTGTTCAAGCGACGTACCAGGAGGTCTCCAGCAACTCCAGGGCACAACCAGCTTGGTACCGAAGAGAGTCACAATAAAATTATCAGCAAGTTACCAGCTTGTGCTGAAAACTTGAAGCGTCCTTGATACACGCGTCCTTGAAAAAAATAAAAAAAAACGACAAAAACATCACAAAACAGAAACACCAATCACTCACGGCGGCGGCCATCTTGTTTTCGTCATGCACAAGACGGCCGTCGAAAATTGCGACTTTTTGCTTCCTCAGGTTTGAAAGAAGCAAAACCGTGCATTTCGACCAATTCGGAACAAATCAATTCCAAAGACGGTGGCCATCTTGTTTTCGTCACATTCAAGATGGCCGCCGAAAATTTGCGATTTTTGCTTCTTTCTGTTTGGAAGAAGCAAAACCATGCATCTCCACCAATTCCGAACAAATCAGTTCCAAGAAATTGCAGCATGCCACTTTTTCATCTGAGCGCTTCTTATCAGGAATACAAGTTCACTTCTCCAGTGTCCAGCTTTTATATGCAGCTGATGCTTCTCAACAGGTTGCGATTTTGGTGGTGGGCGGAGACTCTGCCCACCTTCCGGATCCAAGCGTCCTTGAATTCCCCTGTTGTGCAATGTCTGATGTTCAAGGTGGTTGGCTGGAAGTCCCGCCCCCAACTCTTTCACAAGCCAATCATCAATGCCTAACAGGGCCCAAGCTGTATAAAAGAGACTGTTGCAGGAGTGGTGATCATCATTCATCTTGCAGAGCAGGATGGAAGCAGTTGGGTCTGACTGCTCTGGGAATCGATGTTGGTACCGATAATTTCGATACCTGAAGTGTCGATACCTATACCGATTCCGACACCATTTTTTTTTTGCAAAAAGTTTTCAAATTTTTTATTTGAGATTCGAGATTCGATTCGAATTTTTTTCGAATCCTTCAAGAATCTCGAATCGAATCTCTTCGAATCGAATCCTTTTCTTCGAATCTCGAATCTTGATTCGAATATCAGCACATTTCTCGAATCGAATCTCTTCGAATCGAATCGGGCAAGATTCGAGATTTTCGAATCGAATCTTCGAATCGAATCAAGATTCGCACAGCCCTACCTCCCAACCCACCAAAACCACAGGAGACATGAAAAACGGAGGAGTGGTGGGAAATTTAAGCAATGCAAACGGCACACAATGAGAAAAAAGTCTGATCATCCTGAGAAAAAGCATTGGTAAAGTAATAAAGGGACAATTCTTTTTGTTTTAAAAACCAAAGACACAGACCTGTGACAAATTACAACAGGCAAACAACGAAAATAATAGAAGAAAAAAAAAATAACAATAGCTGTTTCACTGAAATAATCAATGTAATCAATGCAAGTGGTAACTTTCTCACATCAACTGGCATTTACAACTCTGTCACTGGTATATGACTTAACAAAAGACACCCTGGTCACGCAACCTTAGGCAAAAATCAAGTTCCTTTGCGTGGCAACGGGTAAAGAAAATAAGTAATTTCGAAGATTATTTTTGAACATATGCGGATCACTGTGCACTGACGTCATTTTTTTATTGCAGACGCTCTTCAAGCACATTTGATCAAAGGCAGACTCGAAAGCGAATTTCGGCAGCTGCTTCGGTGGTCTGGTGGTCAAGGCATTGGACTGCCAATCCGCCGCATGGGGATCGATGCCAGACGGCGTCAGATTTTTTTCCAGATTTTTGCAGCTGGGGGACTTTTTGCATTTTTGTTGCTGGGGGGACACCAGGCGATGGGCGGAAACCAAGAGCAGGTCAAGGGAGGTTAGAAAAGGTTAGGTCAGGTTGAAATAGCTTTAAAATTTTTCGTTAGTAGTGTTTAAATGAGGTTTTTGTTGCAATGACGTCAGTGCAACCTGCGATTTCGGTAGGTTTCGAAAATACGCGTGCCGTGCGCGGTGCGTTCCTTCCTTTGAGTTTGTGCGGACTGCGGGGACGTTTTTGTGTTCCAATTGAAAGAAATTGTAATTGTAAAAAATGTTCTCATTTAATTTTTTTTTTTTATTTTAAAACTGGAGCCATCGCTGGCTCCCCGCCGGCGCGACCGAAGGACACAATGTTCAGAGTCACAAAATGTCATAAAATACGATGCCGATGGCTTTTGCGCAACGATTGCATTGCCAAAATTGCAATGGATGCTTATTATTGACCATTCATGCACACACAGATACAACGCCGATAACGTTTTTGAAAACTCTCCTCTCCTGATATTGTCAGCTGATTTGCGGAATCCATCCGTACCGCAGGTGTTCGAAAGCAGAACTGTGTCTGTTAAGTGGACGCGGCCACTTGCAGTTGCAAGCAGTCTGTCGTTTCCATTTTCACCGAACGCACTTTATGGTGTTCTGCTTTCACACCAATAATTCATCTATGGTGGGAGAAGACACAAAACAAACAGACGAATCATCTGTAACACTGTGGGTACCTACCGACCTACAACAAAATCTGGTACAAAACCGGAAATATCTAAAAAAAACAATAGAGGGCTGCGAATACTGCCCTGCGGAACACCCCGAGATAGGTACCTTCCTACCAACTAGCCCTGGGTACACCTAAAAATGGCCTGCCAACTTTGACGACCCTGTTCCCTCTGTGATAGATATGATCTAAATGTGTAGGTAATTGGTATGGTAGGTAGGACCCTAACCACATAAAAAGTATTGAGATTTTTAAGAAGTAGGTGTCTCATGGTCTACCAATCAAATGCTTTTGAGAAGTCTTACAAGTACCCATGCCCAGGTACCAACCTATTGTTTCATTTCTTCTTTTTGCCGCCGACGCGATCGCGCGCGAACATTGCAAATCCAGTCATCCCCCTCCCCTTCCCCACGATCACGATCAAATCCAGTCCCACAACAGGGTGGATTCAATGTGATAATTGTTCAATTGGGGTCTCTTTTGCTGCTTCAGGCTTACTTGTCATTTCTAGGCAGAACATTGAACTTTGTTTGTAGGATTTGCATGCTGACTGAATTGCCGAAAGACGCATCTTTTTTTGCCGCCGTCGCGTCGCGAAATTGACGTCTGAAGAGCTCTCGCGCTTTCATCTGCTGCTGAGCACATTTTTTTTTTTCAAGGAAAAATGCGGCCGCTGCCAAGAATTTTGTTTCTGTTCTTTTTGCTGTCTTCCATTGTTTTTTCTTCGTGGGTCGAACCTTGTTACGGAGTTACGTTGAGCAGGGAGGAATTTTTTGTCAGTGTCAGGCAAAAGAGCGATTGTCTCCAGTTTGGAAAATGCTCCAATTTGAAAAAACTTCATCCAAGGCCACTGCTATCCATCTGCACCCCTTCTAAGTCTGTGCCAGTTAGATTGGTTGTCTGTCTGTCCATTTTGCTTATTTGTTGTGGAGACGTGGAATTGAACCCAGGTCCGTCTACCCCATCCCCCTCCCCTTCCCCACGATCACGATCAAAAATTCCAAGGCGCACCACATTTCCAAAAACATCAAAATGCAAATCCAGTCCCACAACAGGGTGGATTCAATGTGATAATTGTTCAGATTGGGTCTCTTTTGCTGCTTCAGGGCTTACTTGTTCAATTTCTGAGGCAGAACAGTTGAACTTTGTTTGTAGGGTTTGCATGCTGACTGAATTGAACAAACTTTTGCAGATCAGAGTGGAGAAATTGGAAAGTGCTCTTGCTCAAGTTGGTGTTCAGGCACCAGGCTCTTCTTCCTCTCACTCCAGCATGCCTCCTCCGAAATGTCCCAGTCCCAATGTCAGGCCGACTGTAAATTGGTGCGATAATTCTGGATCTCCTGGATGTCACGAAACTTCCTCTCAAGTGGGTGACATGACACAACATAAGCAGAAACCAGTTTTGCCTACTCCTTCTGTAAATGGCAATGATGTGGTTATTTCCATTGGCAATTCAAATTTGAGGCGTTTATATCCTTCATTGTCATCCATAGGTAATTATTGTCCACGATTTACCAGGTGGCGGGGCGGTCTGGACATCCCTGGTGCATATTCGCTGTTCAGGAGTTGTCTAGGCTGCCTCTCTGGCAGGCGAAGAGCTTTATTTAACCTGGTTATCGGGGAGGTTGATATACAGCATCACTCTGCTGCCGATTCATTCTTGGCATACACCAGACTTATTGGTGATATCAATGCAACAATAAGCTTGGGATTTCCGTGTATGAGTGCTGCAATTAATATCTGCTCAGTTCCCCCAAGACCGGGAAATCGGGAGCTGAATAGAAGAATAGTTAAATTGAATGAATCGCTTCAGAATTACTGCCGGAATCTTGTGAATGTCAATTTCCTGGATCTCAGGACAGCTCAAGCTTCCGGCATCTCCAGGGATGGATTGCACTATTCTCAAGAGGGTGCAGCGAGGGTAGCTGCTGGGTTGGTGCAATCCATTAACTCTTTTTTAGGATAACCACCGAGCAAGGGGTTAACCATAGAACTATTCAGTCACAACAGTCATCTATCCCTATTCATAGTTCTAAAAACAATGTTGGTCGCACTCTGAACTTCAAACTTCAAACTTGCTGTTTTGTTACTTAACTCCCGTAGTTTGCTACCGAAACGTCAGGCCCTTGCCCCGGTGTTTGACTCGTTGAATTTAGACTGCATTGCTGTCACTGAAACATGGCTTGATGATTCATGCACGGAGGGTAACATCTTACCAAGCCGATTTGCCATCTTCCGTAGGGACCGCAACCGGCTGGGTGGGGGTATCCTGCTTGGTGTGGTTCATCACCTGAGGCCAAAACTTCTTCATGTGAGCAAAGTTTATGAGTTGTTGATTGTTGCATTGGAGTCTTCTTTTCCACCAGCTTTCCTTGTTCTGTTGTATCGACCACCAAATCAGGCCTTGGACTCCTTTAGACATTTGTTCTGAGTGTTTAAATGCCATTCTTCCAATAGTTCATGGGCAACTTGGTGGGAACAGTCCAGTGTTTTTGTTAGGAGATTTTATATTGATGTTACTGGGGCCGAATCTGAGGTTTTCCTGAGGGTTTACAAAGACTGGTGGACAGATTTTCTTTGCAACAATCTGTGAATTTTGTGACCCGTCCAAGGGGATCACTTTCATCAGATCTTGGGTCAACAATTGACCTAGTATTCCATTGCCCAAAGTCTGAGCTCATTGATATCCAGCCTGTTGCTAGCCTCAGTGATCATTTGATGATCTATGCCAACTTTATGGTCAGTTGTGCAACTCCTCCACCTTTACCATCAGCCACAGTGCCACGAAGAGCTGGCTTCAACTTTAATAGGTATGATAAAGCTGCTGTTGATAGATTTCTCAACTTTGCTCTTCTCGATTTTGGCGTTGCTGGCAATAGCCTTGATGAGCTATGGGATGAGTTTAAATCGTTGTGCAGTTTTGTTCTCGAGGAGTTTATCCACGAAACAGGGTATTCAGAGAAAATGGCTTTTCGTTCCCTGTATGGTTTACACCAAACCTCAGATTAAAATATCTTCATCTTCAAAAAACATTTCAAAACTGTCTGGTTGATTCAAGCCTCCTCCCTCAATATGCCTCTGCTTTGAAGAACTACCAGCGTGATCTCACTTCTGCTGAAAGAAAATTCGTAAGAGGCTTGGCTGTGAATGATGTGATTACAACCAAGCAGTTTTGGAGGTTTCATCATGCCAAGACTGCATCTGCTGTGCTGGTCCCTGATTGTGAGGGCTTAAACATCTCCGCTAGTTTTGCTGAAAAGGTTTGTGAGCACATGAATGTTGCTGCCAATCCTCTTGTGATCTCAGTGTGCCATCAAACTCCTGAAAGGTTTTTGAGGGATGCTGATGTAATTTCTGAAGAGTCATTGCTTGGTGCTTTAAAATCATGCAAGGGCTCTACTTTCGACATTATTGATTCCATCCCTCTGGTACTGTTGAAGAACCACATTGCCATCTTCATGAAATATTTGCTGGTCTTATTTTCCGTGTCACTTTCATCCAATAACATCCCTTCTGATTGGAAACATAGCATTGTTAAGCCTCTTCCAAAAGGTGGCTTAACTCTTTCAGTTCACAGTTTTAGACCAATTAGTTTAATAAGTTCTTCGGCAAAGGTAATGGAGAAAATAGTTGCAGGTTACCTGTATCGTCTTCTCGAGGGTCGAAATTACTTTTTCCATGGTCAGCATGGGTTTCGGTCAAAACATTCCTGCGAAACCCAGCTCACGGGTTTCGTTCATGAAATTTCCGTTGCTCTGGGAATGTCCATGCAAGTCGATGCAATTTTTATAGACCTTTTAAAGCTTTTGACAGGGTATCTATTCCCATTCTTTGTAAGAAACTTGCATGTTTGAACATCCCTGAAAATCTTTTTTTTGGATTTCCAACTTTATCACTGACAGGCATTTCCAGGTGCTTGTCAATGATAATTTGTCGAGCCCTTTTTCTGTTACCAGTGGTATTCCTCAGGGCTCTGTGTGTGGTCCTCTGCTATTTCTCATTTACATCAATGATTTGACATGCTCAGTCACATCCAGAGTCAGACTCTTTGCGGATGACATCGTTGTGTACCGGAGGTTGTCCTCTGATGATGACCCTGCACTCTTACAGCGGGATGTTGATTTCATTGCTGTCTGGTGCACTGAAAACTGCATGGATATAAACGCCTCAAAGACCTCAGTCATGTCATTTTCCACTTCCGCATCACCCGTCGTTCATGAATATAAAGTTGGGCATACTGCTCTTAACAGGCCTCAGTTATTAAATATTTGGGACTGTTGTTTACTGTCAGCTGAGTTGGGCACCTCATATCCATAATTTGGTGAAGAGGGCTTCGAACCAATTGAAGTTTCTCATAAGAAATTATGGATATGCATCAAAACGTGTAAAATCCATCCTGTACTTCTCAACTGTCAGGTCCATATTGGAATATTCCACTACTTCCTGGGCTCCATTTCGGAGGTGTCACATTGATGTACTTGAGGCTGTGCAGAGGAGAGCCGCAAGATTTGTCTCGGGTAATTTTTCCTTTGATGTGAGTGTTACTTCCCTCTTAAATGATCTTGGTTGGGAAACACTTGAGCGACGTCGAGTTGTGCATGGTCTCTCTGCTTTTAGGCAATGCATAACCAAATGGGGGGGTTGGGGTGATGGACCTTGGGTTGGGGTGACTTCAATCTCAATGTCCTTCCTTGCCCATCAGACTGTGTATATCCTGAGGGATTGCAGCGCCTGTGTGACAGATTTTCTCTGGACCAAGTTGTGAATATTTTTACTCGTCCCACAGACATGCTTTTGCCGACCATTGGCACAGCTATTGATCTCATTTTTCATTGTCCCCAATCGACAGTTGTATCAATTAAAGCTTTCGCAGGTATGAGCGACCATCTTATGATAAATGCCTGCTTCCAGGTTGATTGTTGTGCACCACCCTCCCTCCCGTCATTCCAAAATGACCTTGGCCACACATACCAGTTTGACAAATATGACAGAGATGCAGTGGATAGGTTACTTGACTTTGCTATCCTTGACTTCTGCAATCTTGATCCTGTTGTTGACCAGCTCTGGACTGAGTTCAAGACAATTTGCACTTTGACCATTGAACACATTTATCCCAAAGAGGGAACCAGTAAAAATGAGAAATCTGTCCTTCCCACCTTGGTTTAATGCCAGTCTTCGCCGAAAATACTTAAAAATGATGCACCTTTTCTCTTCCTGCTCCTCAAACCAAAATCTCTTCCCTCTTTATGCTGCAGCTTTGAAGGATTACCAAAACAATCTGAATTCAATTGAGGCACGATTTGTTCAGAAACTTGCTACAATGACGTAATCACATCAAAACAGTTTTGGAAATTCCACAATAGCAAAACCTCCAGTCATGCTCTCTCTGCCAATGCTGGGCCAAGTAGCTGTTTTGCTTTGGCTCTAAAAAATTATCTAAACCCAAAATTGATGTCACCTCCACTGCCACCCACAACCGAGCTCATACTTTTCTCCGGGATGCTGATTTGGTATCCCTGGAAGCGGTGGTTAAAGCAATCAAAGCATCAAAAAATTCCACTTTCAATGTCATTGATTCCATTCCTATGGCATTCCTTAAGAACCACTGTGACAAACTTAAAACATTCCTTTTTGTGCTCTTCTCAGTATCTTTGGCCCAAAATGTAATCCCACCCGATTGGAAAATGAGTGTTGTGATACCACTGCCTAAGGGTGGCCAGCCTCTCTCGACTGCCTCCTTCCGACCAATAAGTCTCATCAGCTCTTCAGCTAAACTTATGGAAAAAATGGTAGCTGGCTATTTATATAAGTTACTTGAGGGTCAAAAATTCTTCTCTGATCATCAACACGGCTTCCGGAGCAAATTCTCTTGCGAGTCCCAACTCACCAGTTTTGTGCATGACATTGCCACTGCTCTTGGAAAGTCCAGTCAGACTGATGCAATTTTCATTGACCTGGTCAAGGCATTTGACAAAGTCTCAATTCCTATTCTTCTATCGAAGCTATCTAGGCTGTGCATTCCTGAAAATCTTTTTTTGTGGCTCTCAAATTTTATTTCAGATAGGCAGTTTCAGGTTCTTCTTTGCAGTGATCTGTCAGAACCCACCCGCTCACAAGTGGCATTCCTCAGGGCTCGGTGTGTGGCCCTCTCCTCTTTCTCATTTATATTAATGACTTGGCAGATAATATCATCCCAAATATCAGGCTGTTTGCAGATGATATTGTCCTCTACAGAGTTATCAGGTCTCAAGCCGATTGCAAAGCCC